>JAOEHV020053706.1:0-16982 GCA_025447995.2 Isaurus tuberculatus
GGATTGATTGGCAGGGTTCACATTACAATCTAGATCTGTAACGAGGGAAAATAAATCTAGGTCATATAAACATTTAAACTTGTGTAAGTATCGCTTAGTTTTACAAATACTAAAAATTTTGGGCTGTCGTGTAGCGGGAACTTGCGGGCCAAAATAGAAATTTTGACACGTTGAAATATAGATAATGAGCTTTCATTGAACAAAAAATCCAGCCAGAAAAACGTATACCATGAGAAATCTTGCTTTCAGAAAACTTCCTAAAAATGGCGTCTTGCAGGGAATCAAAAAGTGATGAATTCTTTTTAGATTCTACGAGAGATGAAATGATAGAAAAGAACATACTACAAGTAGAAGTCCAGTCGATTTTCCAATCTGTTGTACGAGCGCGTTGAAAATGCATGATTTTGCTTTGTTTACAACGTCTCAGGCCGCGCTCCACGCATGGATTTCGCCATTTTCAACTTTTCCCGATTTCATGAAAAATAAAAATCGCTTGAACTTTTTAATGTTATTTTCGAAAATAGTTCACCAAAGGGGTCTTTCGGCAAAATATCAGGAAATTTAAATTTTGACAACTGACGCGAGTTTCTCGATTTTTACAGACTGTCGCTCTTAAATTGGTGTGAATTTGAATTGTATTTCCTGTATAGCTGAAACAAGGTAGTTCCTTTAAAGTCGATCTTGTTGATTTCTCTGCAACAGCCTTGTTCTTTCCTTTCATAATAATATTAGCCTTAAATAAAGATATAAATAAAATAGAAGAATATCAAGGTAAATTCCACTTAGCTGCCAAGGTGTTTTAGTCAACGGGATTCACGATTTCATAGTTTGGATAGATCGTCAAGTGACTCCAGACGGATCGCTGTTGATGTTTCTGTTTTGCGGAGGAAGAGTGCAATCCCTTTAGCCCAGCACCACTTGTAATAGTGTCTTTTGGTGAGCCTTCGTGGCATGGAGTAGCTGTTGTAATCTTGGCGTATGGTGACTGTAACTCTTGATCCGGTTAACTTCCACAGTAGGAGAAAATCCTAGGGCTTATGTAGTTAATTGAGTGGCGTTGCCGTCTCGAAGCCAGAACCTTCTCTCGAGACATTCTTGTAATAATCGCGTTGGGTTGTCTTCGGCGGCCATTATCAGTCGTTGCGTTGCGTTGTAGAACGCTGTGTGCAATGTCGATGTCCGAACCAGAGGTATCGTTCCCAAGAAAAGAAAATAGCTTGAGGCAAAGATTTGCCGTATTTTCTGTTGATTTATTCTAGTTAATTTGCGGAACACCTACAATCTTTAAGTTATACTGATAACTATAATGAAGTATGTCATCAATAGCTTTATTGATTCTGTCAAAATTTTCTCAAATAAATCCAACCGAGAGAATCTGCCAAGATCTTCTTCTAGACTGGTTTTAGACTGTACTAAGGCGTCATAGCTGTCGCTAAGGAATTGTACATCCTGCGTATCTGGTGGAACTACGGTTGCTGTACGGATTTCCCTTTGTTCCGCCATCTAGCTCTTAATGGATTCGAACTCATTTTTTAACGCTTCTAGTTGCCTCTTCAACTGATCGTTTTCCTTACGTAGAGCTTTCACTTTATCCTTGTCTCCAATTTCTTAAGCAATGGATAAATTGTTACAAAAAAATATTTGGTATCGTTTGCACAAAAATTAATGCCCTTTCATCATAGGGATGGATGAATCTGAGTCTTTCAATTTTCAATAATTTTAGCTCTTTGTTCCTTGACATAAAAGTTTTGTTTTTTATAGTTTGTACAAAAATTTTGAGTTTTTCTGGGCCTCAACAAATTCAGAGCAAAACTATGCAAAACTATAATTAACTTGCTTGAGATGCCTATTTACCTGAACAACGCTAAATCAATTTCAGTACTTTAGCACTGAGTGCAAAAAAGATAAAAATGTCCAGTTTTAGGATTTGTAAAAACATGCTGAAAAATTGGTTTTATCAAGCCACCTTGTCTTGTTCATATTCTATAAAAAATATCTGCAGTTGCCCGTAATGCTTAGTCAGAATGCTAAAAATGTTCGATGTCAGTGTGCCATGTAAGATATAAAAAAAATATCAAATTTGTCAAAAATCCATTGCAAAGAATTCTTACATTAAAGGGTACCTACTGCACTACGAAATTTTGGACAATTTTAAACGCCAGGTACAGAAATGAAAAAAAAAATGCTGAAATGAGGAAAACAAATTAAGAAACTTAAGAGTGTCTCGCTGTAAATATCGAGAATCAACGGCACAACTTCAAAAATCGAAATTCTTCATACTTTGCCAGAATGATACTTTTAGAGAACTATCATCGAAAATGTTATCGAATCTTTCTGGAAATTGGTAGTTTTCAAGAAATCCGAAAAAATCACGGGATTAACTTAATTAAATATGCTAATTTTAGGCTCCAAATGGAGGAACTTCGTCGTACTCTTATCAAAATATGCCGTCACAAAACCAAACGGAAAACCATTTCTAACTTAGTTTATTTTTTGGATAATCCATAGCTAATAAAAAATTTGAGAATCTGAGAAAAATTGTTGGTCGTTCTTGCGGTTTTGAAAACACGGGTATCAAGCCTTTCGTGACAAGACTAAAAAACAGTGAAATTCGGAGGTCAAAAAGTCATCTTGGTATGTTTGATAAAATGTTAATTCGAACTCTGCGATGAAGTTTAGCCTTTGTACTTTGCTTTAGAAAATAAAATTTTCGGGCAATTCAGATATGTGCATACGAAAACCAAACATCCTGACTCGATGACAAAAAATTTTGCATAAATTATAAACGCAAACTCAAAGTTTAATATTATCATTGATCTAAAACTTGATTGACTTATAATTTAACAAAATCATAAACCTAACTATTCTAAAGTTTATGTGTTTATTTAGCTTATTTTAACTATAAAAAGTGTTATTCAGTTACAGTTTCTCTAAGCGGATCTCACTGCAGGCAGCTGAGACTGAGTCAGCTCCGTGCAAGCTAAGTGCGGTTGACAGCTGAATCAAAGAGTTTTTGAACTTTTTATTTCCGTAGTTTTCGACTTCTTTAATTTATTTTTCTCATCATAATCAAGAAAGTACATATTACATGCTATGTTAACAAGTTTAAAAATTTACAAACTCCTGTGAATGCTTACCTTAAAATTTTATGATGATAAACTTACGCCGCTGCGACTTTCATGACTCCCTTTACACTAGCACGAGTTACCTCGGAGTATTCCCGGGACGTCCCCGGAAAGCGTTTACACTAGCGTTTTTCGAGCTACCCGAGATCACTCGAGGTACCCGAGATCACTCAAGGTACCCGAGATCACTCGAGGTACCCGAGATCGCGTTTACAATTGCGACACTCGAGGGCCCGAGTTAACCCGTTTCCATCGCAACACTGTTGTCAGCAGTTAACAAAAATGGCTAACCAAAACAATGTGACTAAAAGAAAAAAAAAAGAATTTCCGGCATATTAGAAGGCTTAAAAGTTATAAATTACAGAGAAAAAGGTATTCACTCCTTGCCTCGTTAATGACAACATTCACTCTGAAGCGTCGTGTTTGGTCCAAAGTACTTGTTACGACATTTTTCGAGGTAAGGATGCTGGGTCTTTGGAAAGAAGACAGTTGGAAAAAGAACATGAGGCTGACAAAAGGGGCTTTCATTATTTTGACTGAGAAGCTGACTCCGTTTGTTGAGGGAAAACTCACCCAGATGCGTCAGCCTGTATCGGCAGCAAAGCGAATTGCCATCACAGGTACAGCAGATGTTAGACTCTTTTATACACTAATAATGAACCTTTGCTGTCCGAGCAGGTTAAAGGAAAAAATAAAAAACGTAAGATTTAGCTATCGAAAACGTTTGTTTTTTTGTTAAAAATTCGAAACGAAAAAGGGTAAAAAATAAATTTATAACAGTTTTAAGACGTATTATACCATGATCTATTCTTACCTGTTTTGGTTTTTGAGATGTGTGCTTTAATAATTTGGTTTTTTTTGGCGCAATAATTAAGCCACTTTCTACATTTGCAGTCTGTCAAGCCCCGCAAGAAATTTTTTTTTTCGTAACGTCTTAAAGTTGAAAGTGTATTTTGATGGTCTTGTTAGTTATCATTAACAAAAGGCTTTTCTAATTTTTTTGTTTTCCTGAATATTTCCTTTTCAATTTAGAACTCTTGACAATCTCTTTGGTGTGGCCAGATGTATTGCCTGTATCATAAAACAGTGTGCTGAGTGCTGAGTTACTGCCGATTTACATCACTTGGCCCGAGAAAGAAGCAATGAGAGGCATTATTCATGGGTTTGCCGAGACATGGAGTTTCCCCCAGTGCAATGGTGCTATAGATGGAAGCCACATCCCTATAAAAGCTTCAGAAAAAATTCCAAATTATTATATGCACAATTTTTTTTGATTTTCAATAAACTGATTTTGCAGGAAACTTTAATTTGAGACCCTGCCTATCCATTGCTTCCATGGCTTCTTAAACCATTTAGTGACAATGGATGTCAGTCACCAATGCAACTTCGTTTTAACTATAGGCTCAGTAGAGCTAGAATGGTTGTAGAATGTTGTTTTGGCAGGTTGAAGGTGTTTCGGTAGTAAATAACTCAATAAAAAGACTGAGAAAATGTCTGAGGGATGCATATGTTGTTAACTACATGCACTGTGACGAGGCCCGTGTTAATACATGCCTCGCCAGAAAGTAGTGGCTTCTGGGAGCCTTCAGTAATTTTAAAGTTCAGTTTGTGTTTCTCGCCATTGTAGATACAACTGGGGTTGCACTCTTCAAGGGCTGGAACGACACTGTCATCATATAGTTTCAACTTGGTATTAGTTGGTTGCATGACTGGGTTTCCACTCTGTTTGATTTCGCACAAGGTGTTAAAGGACATCACATTACAGGTTTCACCCGTGTCAAGTTGGCGCGGAACTTGGCTCTTGCACCGTTGTCATCGCTAAAGCAGAGGAATACTTAGTACGAGTTTTTTTCCGATGCTTTACTGCCCCGATTGCTTCAATGGGAAATGCATAATCCTCTGATGAATCTGTATCCAGAAGATTAAGACCTTGTTTCTGCATGCAAACGGCCTTAAAGTGATTGGACTTCTCACAATTACGGCACGCTTTGCCATTGCCAGGCACTTTTCCTTTACCTTTTTATAAGATCCACCACAATACTTGCACTTACCTCCTTGCTTAGAAGGGTTTACACTCTCTTTCCTTTGCCAATCTACCATCTTTAGAGCACTTCGCCTTGTTGTGCGCTCTTTCTTTGCATAGTGCGCAGATGCTTGGTTGTCTTCTTTGTCTATTTTATTCAGCTGTTCAGTTGTAGTCTCACTTATACGGAGAGACTCAATGGCTTTCTTAAGGGTACATTCCTTCTCTCTAAAAAGCCTAGTCCGCGCGGCACTATCTTTACAAGTAAGTACTAAGCGACGTTTCACCATCTCATCTTCTAGGGTCCCAAAACGACAAGGTTCAGCTAGTTATCGAAGCTTTATCAGAAACCGGTCGATGGTTTCATGTGCTTGTTGCTCGGTGGTATGGAATATGTACTTCTCATAAAGGATGTTACAGACTAGAACGAAATGGTCTTCATGTTTTGTGAGGATCACAGTGGGGTCTTTCATTTCGGTCTCTGATAATTGCAGTCGCTTCAAAATTGTCTTATACTCCATTCCCATAAGGCTTTTTAGCGTTGCAACTTGAATTATCTTGTCTTTCTGTGTAGCTTGGGATATTTTGTCGACTTCTCAGAACCCACTGTGTGTATCAACCGTTATCAAGTATTCCTTTCGATCAAGAGTGTAGAGTTTGTGCAAATGAAATACCGATACATTGGTATTAAGTATTTGTGTTGCAAAAAATAAAACTTGGAGGAGTTATAAGAAGTTTAAGTACTGAAAAAAAATTGTTGAAATGTATCGTTAAGCTAAATTTTTATCACATACCAATTTAAAAGTAACTTTCATATGCTCTTAAAGAGTAAAGCAAATCGAAGAAGTTTTTATCGAGTTTCAAAGTTGCACAAAACTTATGTGAAATTTTATCTTGGGTACTGCAAGTTAATAAAATATATTTGTTAACCAGATGACAGTGCAAATTTTTAAAGTTATTCCTTTACAGATAGCATATGTAAAAATATATTAAAGGACAGCATATTTTATTTTTCAAACCAACTGCAGTTTTCAGGCAAATGCCTTGCATTTGCATTCTGACTTTGTGAGAAATTCATTAGCATTTGGGAGAGATCTACTCATGTTCCCTTTCCCTCTCAGCCTCCTCAGCTTTTAATGTAAAAAGCTTTCTTCTCTCTCCCTTTCTTCCTCAACCCTGTTCTCCTCTATTTCCTGCCATCTCTCCTCCAGATCTCTGGTATGTGATTGGATTGCGTCCAAACGAGATGTCAATGCTTGCTCCACTTTGTTTTGCTTTCTTTTTTACCTAAAAAAATTAAATGAGAATGTATATGTGCTACTTGACAAGGAAAAACTTTCAAAAATATCTGTACGTGTTGTGATTCAAGATTCAGAAATGTAAAAATGAAGTACTGATGACAAATGCAGTTAGTGTATCAGATACCTTTCAATAGAACAGATGAAAAAAGTTAGACTACTGAGACAAACTTGTCTGAAATATGCTTCTAGAAAAAAGGACATATGACTAACTTATATATTCTTGCATACCTTTCGCTTTGATCTTTTTGACTCCTCTTCATCTTAAGTGGGAAACATGAGAAACTTATTAAAAATAAGTGAGTGCAAATAATCGTTTAAAAAATATAATAATTTATATGGTCTTACCAAAAGGAATCAGCCCTTTTCCAACATAATATTGAGTCAAAATTTTGGTTTCAAAACCTCGCTTAAAGTCTTGGATGGGAATCAAAACTAAAAATTAAAAACAAAATAAAATACATCGCAAAAAATAGTATTGCGGACAGTCTACGTACGTACTAAATTTAACAGTTTAAAACAGTATTCAAGATTGTTCATTTATATTATCCTTAACTCGGAGACCAAACTTTTCACATTTTACAGAAACTTTGCTCAAAAACGCACTTATATTTTTGGCTTTTTTTCTATAAAAATGAGACGGTAAAAAATTTTAATTGAAAATCAGTAAATAACCAACCACTTTCACACTGGCGGCCTGTTTGGCGAGCTTCTTCTCCTCTTTCTTTTTCTTCATTTGCTCCTGCTGATAAAAAGTTAAGTTAATACAATAGCTTAAATTAAATTTTAATAAGAAGAAACAGTGTAATCCGTAAAAGATATGGCAAGAAAAGCCGACAAGAACCGCCAAGTACTAAAAATGACATTTTAACAACCAAATCCCCCGATTAGTTATTGTATGGGTCTGCATCCTTTACAGAAAATTGCTAAGAAACAATTGAACAACATAAAATAGTTAAAATACTGTAAACGACGTATGAAAAATAACATTCCAATACCAATATAGCATCCACGTTGTTTGATCAGTCCTTTCTTAAATCTTTTTTTTTTGACACAATATATTATTTCTTTATTTTGCCTGATCACAATCTTTTATGTGATCCAAAGTAGGCAAGAAATTGATCCTTTAAACTAATTTTTCAATTTTATTATCATATCTCATTAAATTGGAACATAAACAAAGTTAATATTATTTTTATTTATTTTTCTGGAGGGCTAAATAGGTCGGTCTAGTCGACCCGAGAGGAAGTTTTCATTGTAACAAAATCACCATATCGTAACTTTATGATGTTTTTAATACAACTTTCAGCACCAATAAGCAATATGAACTTTTTCAAAATCCCACGTGATCAACGGTCACGTTTACTGTTAACCTATTTTCCGCGTGAGAGTTGACTGTCATGATAAAAGGAACAAAAAGAAAATATTCAATTAATTTTTCTAGTTGCTTCCAACATGAAGTGCGATCGTACTAGTCATTGTATTTTATTATGTCTCGCTGCCCTTGGGTGAAATGAGAAACCCAAACAGTATGTATGCTATTTTTTTATTTTGTTTCGAAATACCAAAATAACTGAAAAGATTATATAGACTCTTGTTGTTTGGCCATTGTAACTTAATTAAAAACGTAAAAAAAACTGCAATAACAAACATATTCTTTGTAAAAATATTCATTTAAAAAAAACAACAACTAAAAACTAACTACTGCTCCACATTAGAAAAAAGGAACATTTTAAAGCACTCACTAGTAAGGAAAATACTTCTGCAACTGCTCTTCACAACAAAGCCACTTGGCAAAACACCAAGTGGGATCACTTTGAGATTCTCCTTCCGGCAGAACTGATCCAGCATTGCAGAATTAAAGAAACATTACTGATAAAAGAACTTAAACCAGCTCTTAATGAAAATATCTGACAAGCTGTCACTTTACTAGTTTTGTTTTTGTTTTCCTTTCGGAGCCATTCCTCTCCTTTTTTTCTTTATTACTTATATTTTGTAATATTAACTTTAACAACCTCGTTCCCAGGGCTTTTCCCTATGTTGGCTTTGTGTGCGGTAAGGACTTAAAAGAACCCACACACTTGTCGAAAAGAGCAGGGAAGTGATCCTGGTGTTGTCGGTCTGTTTCACTGAGGGCATTTCTTAATGTTTGAAATATATGTGAGCAGCTGTAGCGGACAATCTTAGACCCTCTGCTGTTGAACCCTGTATTAACGTGGAATGTAGCAAGTACGCAGTGCGAGTACGATCAAAGATTTTATTTAGATCAATTAAAACTTCGAGCAAAGTGCATAAAAGCTTGATAATTTGAAGTGAATATGTTGATAAATTGTCGCTTAAGTGTTTTGCATTGAAGAAGAAAACTGACGAAAGTCAAGCTAAAAGCGGAAAAGTTTAAAAAGTATAGGGTTGTCCAATACACCCAAACTCAGTTGATTCGACTAAGGCAATTGACGAACCGTCTCACCAAAAGTCAGCGTACATATTTACCAGAAGTAATATTGCAACTAAGCACCATTCGACTGTAATCGTGTATGTTCAGACGTGCAAAAGTAATTTTCAAATGTTTACTTTGTCGTTTCGACAAGATTTTACTCCGGAAGTCTGTGCAAATTCAGTCCCCATTACTTTTGCATCGTCTGGACATACTCGCAGACTGTTCGACACCTTAAAAGGTGTTAAACAAATAAAAAAGCGCATATCAGGCTGCAATCTAAAAGGACTTCGGTAAGTCCTTTTTTTGCATGTTTACACGCTCAGCCAATGAAAGTACAGATCCTGAAAACTTATCAGATAATCCTCGAGCGTCTGTTAACAACTTTAGAATTTAGACTTCTCGCACTGTTTTTGGATTTATTTCCTTTGCTTGAGTAGGGAGGCTTGAGTTAAGTGACGGACCGCTACGCTCGAGCTTTTCAGATTCAACAACACCGTTACAATCTGACCTTTTGAATATCAGGATGTCCTGCCTCGATAAATCAGGCCTTAGAAACTCAACTATTTTAAAAAAAATGTCCCTTTGGAGACCCTAACGTGTTCACGCCACTTTTCCTCTGGTAAGTTGCCAGCTATCATTTCTGAAAAAAGTATTGCCGCCTGGGCCAAACCCATGCTCTCCTTGGATTCTGAACTCGATGGTGCCCATTAATCCGCTGTTGTTCAGCAAATGCTGTTGAAAATAGCATAAGTGCTTGCGTTCTTCGTCTCCTCAACAACTGACCTCGCAGTAGAATATTCTAGGAGACGACGATTCGCTTGGAGTGCAAGCAGAAGCCAAAGATCAAATAGAATAAAAAATAGTGAGTCGCCTTCCAAGGGAAGTGACGGTGCAGCGAAAACAAACCATTCGCTCAAAAAAATTCGATGACAGATCAGAGTACTTGTGTTTCAAGACCTTTTTTTTTTCGTCTGGACAGCGTGCAGTTTCCATTGAAATGTATTTTGAATTGCTTACATAAGAAAAATAAACACGTGGAAATTCGATCCCCATTACCTTTGCGCGATCTGAACATACTCATCTACACGATTGGTCTTCCTTGTAGTCGACCCTTCAATCGTAAAGTCGATTTGTGAGACACTTAGAGGAGACGAATCGCGTTGATTCGATTCGAATCAAGAAGATTCGTCAACATTTCTACCTCTTCTGTTTTCTTTATCTCTTTAACTTTTGTTCACGCTTTAACAACGAGGAAGGTTCATCCCTTCATGTTATCCTTCTTTTGCCGTGTTCTCTTCACGGTTTCACACTTTAAGAACGAGGAAAGATCGTGTTATTCTTTTGTTTGCTTTATTCCCACAATTATTCTACGTGTGTCAAAAATCGACTTTACGTTAGACGGTTCGACTACAAGGTAGATGAATCGTGTCGATTTGAGTCGATTCGTCAACATTTCGACCCCCTCTGTTTGCTTTATCCTTGTACTTTTACTACGTATCTCACAAATCGACTTTACGTTAGACGGTTTGACTACAAGGTAGACGAATCGTGTCTATTCGAGTCGCTCCGTCAACATTTCTACCCCCTCTGTTTGCTTTGTCTCGTACAAACTACATGTATAATTAGAATTATATATTTAAATGAGTAGTCTATTTTTGTCTTATTGTAGTGTGTGTGTGTGTGTGTGTGTGACCGCCTAACATGTAAAATAAATATTATATTGGGACTCCAGACCCGATTAGTTTTTACTACTTCTGGAGTCCCAACACTCATCCATAATGTAATTCATCTCTTAATGTAATTTTCATCTTGTAAATTATTGAGTGTAAATAAATCTAATGTTGTTGTTGTTGTTGTTGTCTCTGTAATTTTTTTGTGTCTCAGAATCATGGTTATACAGTATATTCTGTGTGTACGGTCACTTAGAAAACCTGTGGCAGAAGCCTGCGGGGCGCTTTCATTGAAAAATGTTTTGGTGATGACCATTATTTCCATCCCGTTTGCAGAGTCACGAAAGCCGAGCACGTGGTTTGTATTGGCCCTGCTGAAATCCCCGAATCCTCACTATGAGCTTTCAAATCATAACATTTGCCTCCATCGACTTTTGGGTCCACTTTCTTTCCCAAAGCAATGTAGCCTTCGTCTCTCTTGACTAAATCGTCCTTGAGCCCTGTCTTCTTCTCGCCATGATACTCAAGCCAACGTTTCAACTCGGAAACATTGCTTTTTCTGGGTGGCTTGTTCATTTTTGCGCCAGGGACATCGTCTTCGTTTAGAAAAATCATTCTTATACTAACACCAGACATTATGCTTCGATATTATAGTAAAAAAGTGGTTTAAAATCAAACGTGTTACCAGTAATTTAAAATAAGCTCTTAGTCTTAAACTGATAGCGTGTCGTTTGTCCGATATTCGATTCCATGACCCTCTGCGGAGCGCTAATCATGACTTTTTAGCTCTTGCAAACTTTTCTTCACCCTCGGAAAATTCTTTTGCCAGGGCTAAAGCTTCATCCACTGCTTTCCCGCTTCTGTTAGCGATACATTCTGCCAAGTAACTCTTTCCTCGTTCTTTTGTCGAACAGCGAATCACACGAGTTCCAAACATGATTTAATGCCGCGTGCCTGAATTAATTGGGTAACGTCGTATACGGACAATTTCTTATTGAATTTTTATTTTTGGGATTCCCTTTTCGATTTATGTTTTTTTCGTAATTGCAAGAATTGCTCTTTCTGCTGGAGTTTCTCGAAGGTCGGGATGGTTATCCGAGTTAACCGTTTCTAGGTCCTCAATAAACTTGTAAACACTGTAGTATGTGTTATGAGCTGAACTAAAATTGACTTTGATTCCACATTGGCTTTCAAGATACTGACGAATATTAAACCACCTCGTTTTCTTGTTCAATTTGATGGCCATATGGTAGTGAGTAGAGTTATCAACATGATTCTGTCTCAGTGTGATATCGTTCCTCAAATACCACCCAATGTAACACTTTCGCCCTTGACTGATTTTCGAAATTCAAAGAATTTGCCCTGCTGTAAGTTATAAGATACACCATCCGTTGTTGTCTACTTGTAAGACTTTCCATTTTCAATATGTTTAATTGTACTTCTAATCACAACACGAAACATAATTGACGCGCATCCGCAGATAGCTAACTTCAAACCCAATTCCCATCCCCCCAAGCACAACCAAATGATTTACAAATCATTTTTCAAATCATATTTAAAATAATTGTGGACATTTAATATCAGTTAAAAAATCCGTATTGGTTTTCTGAAACATTTAGCTTGATTTAGAGCTTCCAGTTAAATTTTCTATACCTCAGACAATCCTGGACAAAAAGGCTTGGTACAGTTGACTTTTTTTGTCTCGTTCTTCACAAGGTTTCAACTTTTAACAAAATGTAAGGCTCCCACAGTATCTAAAGTAATTAACTCTTCCTTTCCCCCCTCTACAGTATTTAAATAATTTTTGCCAATTGGTCTATGTATTGATTTCAAAATTCTCACATCAAACGGGGGGAGGGGGTTTAGTTGTTGCACTATTCAAACCAAACATTTTGTCCATGATTGTAGGTCGAATATGCAAGAATATTACAAATTTAGCAAAATAGATGCCAATAAGTTCACTGTTTTTTTAACGCCGGCTTACATAAAAAGTTGAGGACGCGAATTCACTTGAATAAGCATCACGCTAAGCTACATGTCAAGCTATCGTGGCCTTTTCCAATTTTGCCACCCCATGTCGTAAGATGTTGCAATGTCACGGCTACTGCAGTTTCCGAGTCATCATCCTGGCATAATTTTTTTCTTTTTCTAACGTATTTTAACAGAAGTTCTTTTGCTATTTTTCGCTTTGCTGACCTTCTTCCCCTTGCTTTGAAAGTCCTTTTACATATCGTGCCAATTCCTGCATGCAGCATTCCGTAAAAATTAAATTAAAAAAAAAACCACAAAAATACCTAATGGGAATGGAATGGGTAAAACTTGAATAATGGCATACTTTTTTGATTGGACGACAATCATGAACAACCATATCAAAAGACGTTATATAATATATCTGAACATCAGATTGTTGCAATAAAGAAACACAAAAATAATGGTAAAATTTTATTCCACGGCCACAAGCAAAATTTTCAAAAAATGAATGAATCATCGTTCCCAAATTGATGGCGTAGAAAAATTTAAACGATTCCATTTGCACTTTACAACCGATAATCCTAGATCGGAATACAGCCTCCAAGTTCTCTTCAAGGCAACCACTCCAAACAGCGATAAGTTGTTCGTAGTTCTGCAAAATCTATAACAAGAATTTATACAAAAGTAAATTTAAAGATAATTGGTACTTATAAAAGCATACTCACCGATTCGACATTTTTAATTCCAATTTCAGCCGGTTCTAAAGGTTCTAATGATGTCGATATCAGCATTGCCTTTAAAACTAATACCAAGAAATTCACTTGATTTGTAAAACAATACAATAAAAGCTAGGTAAATATTGATATGATGTTATTGACTTACCCTTCGATAAGCACTTCCACGTACTGTCCAACGAGTGACTGATAACTTTGACAGAGCTGCTGCTTTTTCAAAAACTTCCTCTTGATCACCATCCCTCGAAACTTCGATGTTTTCATTCAGCACCCCTAGCATTTTTTCACGTTTTGGAGAAAACGTGATGAGAGTGATGATTTCACCCACAGTACTTCACAATAGCAAAAGTTGTGTTAAATTGTTATTAATATGATCAGACCCTCACAAAGGCATTCCTTGGCGAGCTAAGTACTGAATACATTCCATTACGACCTTAAGGTATTTTCTTTCTTCCGCTCGTGATTTTTCTAGTTGTTGGTTCATCATAGCTAATGGCTCTCCACAAGAAGGAATAATAATTTCCAAAGTCGCTGCTCCCTTATGATATTTAGTGTTTTGGTGGTCCTTAAAACATTCGGGAGCTATTTTCCAATTTTTAAAGCCAATCAAGGTGTACGCTGGTTCTTTATTTTTTTCAGCTGTCAGTTTAGATAGATTTTTCATGCAATAAAAACAAAATACGCAATCATTATCGATGTCATAATGCAACCATGGGTAGCTTTCGAACCAGTTATGGTGGCAGGAACGATATCGAGATCTAAACTTTGTTTTAGGAAATACAATCTCTTTCGGAGGATGAAACGGTTTTTCAGGCAAGTAATGGCCAGGTGAAGCACAAGCAGCATTACTATTTACATCACTGTTTACATTATTTACAACTGTACAGGAACTTTCTTGACTATTTTCAACACCATCGCGGCAGATTTTTTAAAGAACGACAAAATTGAAGACCACATGATAGCTCCGAACAATATTTTTTGCTTCTTGTTTCAAAAGTGCATTATTATTCTTCGAAATTAGATTTCTCAACAACATTTGTTTGGCAAACGACCGGTCGAAACTTTTGTAATACTGCCATACTGCTTTTAATTGCTTCAACGTTTAAAGGATTCGAGCTAGCTTTCTTAAGTTAAATCTTTAACGACTAAGAGAAACAAAATAAACACTCCATGGTTGTAAATGCTTATCAAACAGGCATATGCCACAGCTTGCCCTTTGTCTTATATGATTTTGATTACCACCGTCTTACAATTATTTTAAGAAAATAAAGCACTTAAAAATTCACTTTTATTTCTTGTTTTAAGTACAAATAAGTAGTGCCAAAATATCCGCACTGCTGCTTGATAATTTTTATTCCTTTGTATTCCTTTATGCAAATGCAAATTAAAATAGGGACTTTAAGATCCAGGACGCGACGACTCTTAGGACGCAGTGACCGGGAAAACGCCTGGAACGAAGACTGCGTTGTAAGCGCGGGAAATTTAAGTTAAAATTTGCGACGCGCTGAATAAATGGCTTCCTTCAAGAAAATTCAAGAGTTACTGCTACCTTGCTTGGTGGAAGAAATTATAGACGACGAAGAATTTGCAGTGCTTTACGAGGCTTATACTCCACAAAATCTTCCATTTCAGCACTCGGCATACGAAGAACTCTGTATCGTGCTTAAGTGGTTCGCATATCCATGCCGCTATTGCGACATGATAACAATCTTTGGGCGATCGGTGCCAGAACTCTGTATGATCAGCAACCGGGTTACAGACTGGATATATAATACTCACGGGCACATAGTTACACAGTGGAACCATGGTATTTTAAACCCACCTTTAATCGCTATGTATGCAGATGCGAACCACTCTAAAGGAGCAGCCCTTGATAACTGTTTCGGCTTTATAGACGGAACTGTGCGGCCCATTAGTCGGCCGATGTCAAACCAGCGAGTTGTTTATAATGGCCACAAGGGTGTGCATGCGCTCAAGTTCCAGGCCATTAAGCTTCCCAATGGACTGATCGCTAATATCTATGGTCCCGTAGGTAAGTCCCAGATTTGTTTTCTATTCACAAAGAAACTTGTTTTCCCTTTAATGCCATGATTATGAACTTTTTCTTTCATTTCACTTGCCTCCTACTTTTGCCTTATTTTTTGGTTTAATTCTTTTCGATAATTAATAATAGCCTATTCAACTTATATGTGAAGCCGGCAAAACATGATTTTAGCGAACATTAGCGATGAAAATTAATATATATCCTGTCATCTTTCCTTCTTTTAGAAGGAAGAATGCAGGATGCAAGAATGCTGGCAGTCTCCCAACTGTATGATGTTTTACAAAACTTTGCATTTGATCCTGTTGGTAGAGCAATGTTTTTATACCCACTCAGGGCTCACTTGCAGGCACCTTTCAGAGTTGGGATTCTAACAGGAGATATGGAAATGTTTAATGAGTCCATGAGTGCTGTTCGCTCATCAGTTGAATGGCTATTCGGAGATATTGTAAACTACTTCAAATTTTTAGATTTTAAAAAGAATATGAAGATTGGACTCAGGTAGGAAAAATGTACATAGTATGTTGTATTTTAAGAAATGCTTTGACTTGTCTATATTCAAACACAACAGTTGATTTTTTCGGACTAGATCCACCTTCATTAAATGACTACTTTAATTAACAGGGCTTTGTCACAGTGGACTGTTCGTGAGAATAATAAAAGGTTTTTTTATATATAGAAATGCTTCTACAGGAGGGTTGTGGGAAAATATTTCCTTTTGTGATTAACTTTCCAAATGTAAGTTCTGTGAAAGGATAGATATTAACTAAGGGCTTAATTAAGGCATCTATGCAACAAATATAACTTGACTCATATATCTGCACACAAATCAGTACCTTTAAAATCATATTTAATTAACTTTTTGTGAATATTTGAAATGTAAAAGCACAATGGATAGCCTGGAAGGTAGACCTCTTATTTGCAGGGAACAGAGGTACAAGGAAAGTCCCTCAAGTAATAAAACAAAACATTCTAAGTCACCTGAAAAACTGGCAACAATTTTGTACATATACAACATTAGTCAACTTTTTCTGGCTACTGGTGACAAACGAGTTTCATCTTAATAACTCAGCAACAGTTGCAAACATACAATTCTCCTCAAACAAAATATAATGCAATAAGGAGTGTATTTTTTTATCATACTGTGTAGTTTTAGATGCTGGCTTATGCTACTTTAATGTACCAGTGAAATTGAAGCTTAATCATCCTCCCCGGGCATTTGAACTTTTCAGTTCTTGGGTGTTTAATTTCCGGTAAATTGTACCGATGTTCCCCAAAGGCTGTACCTTTTTATAGTCACTAGACACAAAACATTCATTTTCATCACAACTGTAACTTGTGATTAAATTATCCCTTCCAAAATTTTCATAGCTGTTATAAATAGTTTTGCATAGAAATAGGTGCTGCTTTACCAGAAAATGTTGCCATGATCGTTCCACCTGATTCTTTATCTTTTACAACACTTTTAACAAAAAAGTACTAGTTTCAATATAAAATGTCTTAAAATATAAATAATTTGTTTACGAAAAAGCTTAATGTATTTTAATTCCTCGAGCTTCCTGCAAGGAATGCCCGAGGTTAGTTTCCAGCTTTTTTTTTTTTTCGCCGTCGTCTGCTTTCAGACGCAAAACGCAGTTTTCGTGTCGAAAGGCCTTCTGGGAAGGCTTACGCCACAGTGTCATG
>JAOEHV020053817.1:0-14092 GCA_025447995.2 Isaurus tuberculatus
TAAATTCCCTGACTTTTCCCTGACCTTGAGAAAATAATTTTTTCCCTAACTTTTCCCTGACCTGTGGCAACCCTGTTTTTGTATGTTTTTTCTAGTATTTTATTTTGGTTCCTACAAGTTTTGTTCTGAAATTGTACGTTGATTATTCTGTCATTCCTAACCTTTGATTCTAATGTTACAGTGAACACTGCATGGCTACGACTGCTTTCTCTGTTCATAGATGTTGATGCCACACGGCGGTTTAACCAACCAGAATTTAGAACCTAGGGAAAGAGATTATTAGGGCACAAAGTAACAGGTATGTTACTGTAACTGCAACACAAGAAATCCATGTGCAAGTTAATGTAATGTGTTAATAACAACCAACGTTTTAAGTAAGAAGCCCCTACTTCAAGGACCTATGTAAAGACATCTTTTTATAAATTTACCTCTTATAAATCCAGGGATTGTTCCCTTTGCCATACAAGTACAAAACAGACATTCTCATGATGGCAAAAGACAACAAAAAGAAACAACTTACACTAACCCCCACTTTAAAACAAATAAAGTTCTAAATGCAACTTAAATATTGGAAGTGACATAATTATCTAGGTTAAAAGCTATTCAGTACATATTGCACTGGAAGATAGATATTTAGTATTGTGTTGTTTAAAAAAAAACCCTAAAAGCACTAACATCAAGGTTGCTATTAAATCTTGCGCTGACAAAATTTTTAACTTTAATATTCATTAGCCTAAAGGTAAAACAATATTTGGATGAAAATTGATCATATTGATAAAGGTTCAAATGCCAACCCTGTATGCATCTCTTGCACTGGTAACATCTCTCTCGAGTAGACCATCAACAAACACTCCTCTTTTGATATCCTCACGCAAAGGGAGACCAGTAGAGGCTGGATCCAACAGATCAAAGATCTGCTCATTGTAAATCTCCAGGAAGGAACAGCGACATAGAAATTCCAGTTTATCACCTTGCTGTAAAGAAAGTGATACGATTTTTATTAACAAGTCAACACAGCTTTGCATTCGTACTGTATGTACTGCATGTTGAATTCAAACTGTACCTTTTCTATTTCTCTGTTGATCAAACTAAACAAGTATTCAAATCCTCTTGGAATAACCCCACGGAGCTGGTGGGTGAAGCAATCTGCTTCTCCTTCTGCTGGTCCTACAGAATAAATTATCAAATAATAATTAACCCACAATCAACTAAGACAGTTACTTACAAAGGTTTTTTTGCCGCAATCTAAAATGGAACAAATTTCTTCTTGCCAAATAAAATCAAAGTTCATTTGGCAGAAGATCTTTGCTTCAAAGCATCTCATAATTGTGTACATAGAAAACTTTGAATCAACAAAAATAAATGCTAAACTGCAAAGATTAGTATTTAATACTGTCTGCATCAATTAAAAATTACTACCTGTTTACTTGATATATAAGTTAAACTAATTAGTTTACAAATTAATCTGGAGGGACAAGGTCTAAACAATGCTAGCTCATTTCTTACTTTTATTCCTATCTGCAAATTCAATCGATATGTATTGAAAACTAGCAAAAAGAAGTTTTATCTACATCACTAACCCATTTCTGTGTACTCATTCAGTTACAATACAGAAAATGTAAAAAAGTGGAAAGAGAACAAAACAACCAAATTTATAGTTATGATGACAAGGTAAAGAACTATATTTACCAAGCATTGTAAAGGTTTTCCCTGAACCTGTCTGGCCACTAAAGGAGAAATATTGTAAGTTACTCTTCACAACAATACTGAATGTACATACATTTATTGTATATTCCTGCTGTATATTTACGTGTTCTGGTACAATAAATCATTCGCCTGATGAGCGTAGCAACGCTACACAAAACAGTGCTGTAGCGAAAAATGTGCCAAGGATTGATTCAAACGTTTTGATAAAATTTTAGCTCTACCTTTCGGTACTGAGCACTCTACCAGATAGGGTTTTAATTTTTGCATTTTGCTATATTACAACTTATATATATATATATATATATAGCAGCTGCACTTTTATCATGTTTTCATATTTTACCAGGTCAGTTATCAATCATGCATGAATGAGCTTATCTTCTGTGGCAGGGATAAACGTGTAAACAGCATAATTATAAATTCATATGAAAGTAATGCTTTTCTAGCATCATTATCTGTGAATATTTTATTTCAGAACTAATGAAGTTAAAAGTTTGATACAAACAGGGTTTTTACCTCAGTCTAAAAAGGAAGTTTTTTTAAAGGGATGACAAAACCCCTTTGTGGTAAACATGTAGCTACATCACGCATTGAATCCTCTTACAGTTTAGACCTAGTTTAACCCTTGCAACCCCAGGCAATTTATCAATGTCTAACTTCTCCTTACGTAACTCAAACAAAATAGTATAACTGGTAATGAGAAACTTGGAATTGATCAAGTGGAATAAGCTGTGGAAGTTGAAAAGCGAAATTCTCCCAAATTACTTCTATAGAAAGTATGGAACTCAGTTGGGAGAATTTGCCAACATGCCATTTGTCGTGTTGTTGGGGCTTAAAGGGTTAAATGGTATGCTCTATCATTCTAATTTAGTGTGTTCTTCACTTTTTCAATATTCTGCGTTTCACAATTTCTCAAGGCTTAGTTTATGGTTCGTTCTTTTTTACTAGGGATAAGAAGCTGGGTAGACTAAGATTATTGCTTAGGGGTCAGTTCTAGGTGATTTAACCTGGCTTACAGGGGACTTTGTCTCCTAGTTGTAATGTTCTGATTGTCTTAAAATCAGAACATTGGAATAAAGTGAGCTATGAAATAATAAACTTGCTTCGACTGCTTGTTTTTATTTTCCCTCCAAACAGAACCACATGATCTTCAAAATATGGGTATAAGAATTACATCACTATATGACACTAGTCAGGATGTGAAATTAAGAAATTTTTCAGCCAGTCAATCTGGATATATTTTCCCAAATCACAGTTTTCTGGGGGATTTTAAAAAGTGCTATCAAGCCTGAATTAAGAGTGTTTTCGTTAATTTTGCACCCTGATAGTGTGTCTCTACCTTTTGTATAAAAAATTTTAGATTCATATGCAAACTTGATCTCCAAAAAATTAATAAATAGTTATAATGATAACCGATTTGAACTTACTAGGCAAAAATTGTCCCATTGTAACCAGCAACACAACCTTCAACAATTCTTTTTCCCACAGCACCAAACACTTCCTCCTGAGAATTGCAAAAAGAAAAAGGTTAAAGTTTGAATTATTCCTGACTTGGCAAAATTTTAAAGGCAAAGCTTGGTCGTCTGAGATCAAGATAACCCAGGTCAAAAAGCAATTTTTTTCATTTTCAAATCCTCCTAAATTTCCCTGAATTTTTATATGAGACCAAAGATAGTGGTTTTGTGTGATCAACAATTAAACTCCAACTCTATGTTTCGAAAAGAATGTGGGACACTATTTTAAAACATGCTACTCTTTTGTAAGTTGGTCTTTAGCCGCACTGTTGTGAGAGGACTGGGAATAAACTAAAAGTTCCATGTGCCTACTCACCACAAACTTTAATGGTTTTAAAAAAAATTTAAGTTATATTATACCTGTGTAGTATTGATGTCTGCTACATGATCGTAAGTAAAGGACTTTGGCTCTGGTTTACACTGTAGTTGAATGGTATTTCCAGATGTTACCTCTAAACATGGTGTGCGGTCAACCTCTGACTCAAGATTTTTGGCAGGGGGTCTCACTCGAACATAAACTTTAATATTATCACTCTGGCTGTTGAAAATAAAAGGATACAAGTTTCAATGAACAAGTAAATTTATACATTACAATGGCATTATTTAACAAAGCTACACCATTAATAAACAAAAATTGAAAATTCTGCATTTTTTTCTTTATACATTGAAAATTGGTAAATTTATTCCTTACAAATTTACTGAGCTTAAAGAAAGCTGTAGCTTTAGTGTGTGAATACAATCATTATACCAAGAAGTTAATTAATTTTTAATGACTCACAAAGACTTATGAATATTTTTCCTGAAAAAAGCAGAAAAAGTATGAGCATGAAAGATGAAAAACAGAAGAAAACAAATGCTACATCAATCTTCAACAAAAGTTAAATAAATTTACAAAATTTTAATTCTTATATGAAGATACACCAAACCAACTCAAAAAGTACCACTTTTAAAGAGACATATGTTTGAAAACTCCAAGTCAGCTTTGTAGTAATCATGATACTGTAAAATGAAAAACTCTTTAAAATTAATTATTAATTAATACACCAGTGTTAGTTTCCATTCAAAATTATTTTTGTATTTTTCTAGTTATTTAATGAATTTTTACAACTCAAATAGGTCGTATTTGAAACAAATGTTAAATTAAAAAAAAACTGTGGTTGAATCAGCAAATAAATTTTTTTTTCTACAATAAAAGTTTTTGAATTGATAAGAAACAGATCTGGTACATGAATGGATAATTACACGAAGCTATGCCCAATTATTATAAGACAAAAAGTTTTCAAAAAAAGAAATAATTTTAATATCAACTCAATAATTTTGTTACGTGACATTAACAAACAAAACCCATTACCGAAATATAATTATGCCGAAGATCACGCCACAAAATCCATTTTTGAGTAATAGATATATAAACAATACCTATCCTTTACAGTACATCATAAACAAAAGATAAAATTGTTAAAAAATACATTTTAAACGTAAAGAAAATGACGTTTTCTTTCATCAAATTATCACAAACACTTTCAGCGTGTTTTGTAGACCAGGAATTATTTCAAGTCATTCCATCATTGTGTCAAAGGATGGAAATGAATGTGCAACTTATTTCCTTAACGGAACAAAAACTCTTAAAGCTCACAGCACACCTTAAAATTATTTTTTGGCAAAGCAAAGCAAAATAAATTAAAACTACAAGTTCGTTACTACATAATTGAAATTCGCAAGGAGAAATAAGATGGTTTGAAGTGATCTTTTTGTAGTTGGACTCGGCATGAAATTAAAGGACTTTGTTTTTTCAAATTGAAATGTACATCTTGCTGAAAAGTCAACCGAATGAATGAAAAAAACAAGCAATTGTTATTTGATAATCAATTTCTCTAACCACCGTGGAAATGGTATTTCCTAAAAATTCTCGAGATGTAATGTAGGATAAAAACAGCGCCGTAGCTATAGCTTTTGCCAGTCAATAAGGGTGAGAAATAAATCAATTTCCACATTAACCAAGCTCCGAAATTGTCAAACTTAAGATTCACTATCAACTCCTGCTCATAAATTGAAATAAAGTTAACTTACCTTCCTGATTCGTCAGTGTTTCCATGTTCTGTGAATAAAAATTAGCAAATTATTATTGTTTATTGCTTCACATTTCACCAACTGTACAAATTTACCGCGCGCGTAGGAAAGCAATCTACCTTTGACGTTTGGGACACGGATTCGCATTTCAAACCAGTATAAAGAAGAAACGTAATTTTATAACAATAAAACTAAAAGCAGCGATCTCCAGTGCAAGTGGAAACTCTATCCCCAAAATGTGACGAGAACCAAAATAGTTTAAGTAAAGAAAATGCGTTGGCCGTTATTATTTATTTTCAGCGACTCATGCTAAACTCAAATTTCGCGCTCTGCGCATGCACCAACTGTCCCAGCGGACCTGGTCACGTGTCTTTGGTATTGTTTTCGTATTGTATTTGTTTATCAGTTTGGTGTGTATTTGTTTTGGATTTTTTAATGCTTAGTTGATAGTAAGTCCTCTTTAAGGTTTACACGTTTTTTAAAAAGAATCATTTTGATTAGGAGCGCAGGAGTTTTTTTTTCTGTCTTTTTTTCTGTATGTAGTTCGCGCTTTCAGCTGATCTACTTATGGTATATATTTATTTGAATGTCTCGGACGCGACGCGAAGTTGTAGGGTAAAAAAAAAACAAAGAAGCAAAAAAAACCGCCGGCCAAACTTGTCGTTTGTCTGACTTTATCTGCTGTTGAGCGTTGCATGATCTTCTATGAAGTGTAGGACTTTTCAAACAACCCGCACCGCTTTTGCATTATTGCCCCAGGAGTAATTTTAAAATCTCTTCTTTTTAAGAGAGAGCTCTCAAAATGTTGTAGACCCTCATGCAGGTTTGTTAATACTTTTTTTTCTCTCGAAGGAAATAAGTTCGACTAAAAAACCATCTTGGTCGGACAAATAAAAGGTTGAACCTTATATATTTGTTAATTTATACTCTTGTTCTGTGACTTCGAGATCACTCTAACTTACTTGAAAGGTAAATTCTTATTCTTTCGTAACAGCAAAACGATTAATTATAAGTTTACAATAACAAAAAGTATCCGGACGTATTGTTCGAACACAGTTTGAATTTCTTTTGTTCTCTTGTTTCGTGACTTTGAGATTGTCCTAACTTACTCAAGGTAGATTTTCATTCTTTCATAACGGCAAAACGATTTAATAGTTACTAAAAAGAAAATTGTTCGGACATAATGTGAACCCAATGTTCGAACACGGCTGGAGTTTCATCGGCCAATGACCAGTCACAACCTTGCTAATGACCATTTAATAAAGACGGACTCTATTAACTACAATTAAAAAGCCCTTATAGGTTTGTTTTTGTGAAACGAAGTGTTAAAATCTTCATAGTCGTATTTGTTGTTCGAACCAAAAGTTAATTAATTTTTGGTGTAGCTCTTAAAATGTAACATCTCAGGCTAAATTGTTAAAAATAGAATTTGGCTTAAAATTCCTTTTGTCAGTTAATTCTTTCTTTTGTATCGGTAAACACAATAAATGGTTAAAAACCCATGAAGGTAGTGAAATAAGAAATACGAACTTAATTATGAAAAAGAGTTACTTGCACTCGTAGTTTAAAAAAGTTTTAGTCTTTTTGAAAGTCGCCTAACTTGCAGAAAATTATATGAAAAAAACTTTAAGTATTCGCATTTATTACAATTACAACATGTTTTCAAATTGTTAATGTTTTTTTACAATATAATTAGTAGCATCAGCAGATTTACAAATAAACAGAGGAAAAACTATACCATGAAGCCAAGCGCTGCTTTGACGTTATATGAAGATTGCTTTTTGCCAATTTTTGGCAATAGGAACAAAACCGTCTCATTTTCGGGTTTTTGCATTCGAGGAAATTTGAGTTCGAGTTTGGGAAAAAGAAGTCCCATTTTAATGAATAACTTTCGCACGCATTTTTACCACAATCAACAAAGAATATGATCAAGCTACATACAATTAAAGGCTTGCCGTGTGAAAATCTTTGGCGAGTGAAAAAAGAACTCACCTAAAAAGTTTTAGGTGAGCGATTTTTCCCTCAGTGTAGCGATCCCAATTTTAACTTAAACGGCAATTTCGTCGATTCTTCTGACTGTACGATCTGGGCAATTATTCAGTTCCAGAAATTGCAATTACAAGCCCACCTTGTCGTTATTATATTATTAACATTTTCATAGAAATTATTTTGATGCCAAATAATTCAAAAAGGAGATAACATGTACGTTATTTTCCAATAAACTCGATGTTTTTATGAGAATCCAGTTTATATCAAAGAATCACGAGGTTCAAAATCCACTGAAAATTATGAATTATGTAAGAATCAGCTCAGGCTCAGTTTTATTTTTCAGCACTTCTGAAATATTTCAGTGCTGATGGCTGACGGCGTGCATGGTTGGCGCAGTTGGTAAGATCTACGCCTTCCAACCACAAGGTCCCAGGTTCGATTCCTCGGCTGTACCGAAAACTGAACATTTGTGTGACCTTCTTTTCACCAAAGCTTACCCAGCGTTCCATCCTTACGAGGTCGGTAAATGAGTACCAGCTTCGGCTGGGAGCTAACCTGCGATGGATTAGTGTCCCGTCCAGGGAGAGTCAATGACTCTCATCCGCTTAATACTACAGAAACCGGAGATAAGCGCCGGCCCCATGGGCCACTAGGCTCATATAAGGATTTAGCTTTAGCTTTAGATGGCTCAGAGGACTATATTGGAGAGGAAGACATTGATATGATTGAAGCTGATGTTTTTTGAAGGATATGTAAATGTATATGTTGTGTTACATTTGTTTCCATACAAACGAAAAAATCCAATTTCTGGAACTTGCTATTGTCCTGTACCCTGTCCCTGTATCTTTATTATATAATTTGTATCTGTATTTGTTTATGAATCGTTTCATAACTTATGACATAAGAGTGTTGAGGCTGAAATTTAAAATATTTAGCGAATCGCATTAAGAGTTATTTGAGGCTGAAATCACTGGTAAAGCTAAAAAACATGTGGGACACTCGAAATATTGTGATATTTTTTTTAAAAAAATACTGAGTGCGTTGCGAGTGGTTTTTCTCGAGCAAGTGAATTATTTATCGCTCTCCTTGGATCAATTTGCGTGAGCAATGGCAGGGGAGAGCAATCGCTCATCTCAAACCGCAAGCACTGCAATTAGCAGTTAAGGGTTGAAACATTTTAGCCCCCCGGAGTAATTTGACCTCCCTTGGTGTAACTCTAGCAGTAAATAGATTTCGCGTAATAGCCCAAATTCTAATTCCTAGTTAATCCCTAAACCAATTTGACGCTTCCTTTCGTTTGTCACAATTTACAAAAGTCAACATGTTTTTCACTGTGTCATGAGCTTTGGTCTCACGCGAAGGATTGTTAACGTAAATAGACCAAACTGGTCCAAAGGGAATCGTGTTTAAGCTCTGCCATAAATAAATATTAAGTGCTATATCATCCTAGGGTTTACTGTTTGATTAAAAAAGTCATAAAGGTGGATTATTGTTGACTTCGCTCGTAATCCCAAGTTGTGCAAATGCATTACTTTTGGATTAGAGATGTTCAAACTGCCGACAAACGTCAGAGTTAAGGCCGTTTTTAGCTTACAGACCGACAAAAACACGCTACACACGGGTCAAAAAACTCAAATTTTGACATTTCAGAAACTGTATATGAACAACTTTGGACTTTATCATTGTTCAAAACAAATGGTTTTAATAACGGCAAGCAAGAGACATTTAGTATTTTGTCACTTATGTAATTCCGGATCATATGTCGAGCGAATGATTTGATGATGGATTCAAATATTGTTGGTATCGATTGGTCATTAGAAATCTGATACGGGACACAAATACTTTGTGTTACGTACGTGATCGACTTCAATTGTAACTTCTTTAAAATACCTTCGCATTCAAAACTTTAATGTTCTGCGTGTTTTTTTTAAACCCCAAAGGTCGATAAGTATATGCTAATAAGCATTGTTCGCTTGCTGATAGCTCACACAAGAATGTGACATAAGTTTGAACAAAAATTAGGCCAGGAAAATCTTATTGGACAGTTGGAAATAGCGAAGTGTACATCGTTTATCAGTGTTTGGCTATGTTTGTTCAGTAAATTTCTTTGTGTCGAGAGTTGGTTTTCTATCACTACTGAGTTCTTTAAATTCATTCAATCACGAAAAAATTCGATAGGATTAATGTTAGTATAGCTTGGCGCGATAGTTTTTAATTTCATTTGATGTTAAAAGAAACGCGTTATAATTGAAACAGTTCGTTAACTATAAACGTGTTTGCGTACTACACGAGCAAGATGCGTTGCCACAGTCAAGTCGTACAATTATAAACCAGGCAGTTTGCTCGCGTTCAGTTATTCAGAATGAAATTAAATTGCACTCGATATTCTTCTTAGAGTTATCAATTGAAGGTTGTAATCTCGTAAATCATTCATAATCAAGAGCAATAAAAGTTTTTAAGACTCTCGGTTTTGAGTCAAACTTTTACACGCTGTATCAAGGACAAACACAATCACGATATATCAGAAACAGGTTCAAAGTACGCGAGAGAACAATATACATTAGCTTAATGATATTTCAAATACGATAGAAGTTGCATGAGATATCCGCGATTAGAAAAGTGAAATTAACTAGCAATGGTTTTAAATATGTGCAAGTTCTTAAGTACTCTTTATAATAGATTCCTGTCAGTTATCAGGAACCGGCTCTTTACTTACTTGATGCGCTGTTATCTCCAGAAGCTTTATGAGATGGGGAATTTTCTTCTTGGCGGCTCATCAGTAACTGTAAACCCTAGCAGCCGACGCATCAATCTGAACATACTGTTAGACAACGCCACTCTAATCTTCCCTGCAAACGAGAAAACGGTTTACGAAAATAAACACTATGAACCATTTGTGTTGTCCCGATTAGAGATGAACTCTACGCATGCGTACACTTATTGTTAATTAACTTTTGTTTACAAGAGTGAACTATTTTCCATAAGAATACAACACTGAACTTGTTAAATACTGCTTTAAATCGCAAAAGAAGCCGACTGCTTTGTCATAAATATAAGTTTGTATTCTCACTTAACAGAACAGAACGAAGATTCAGTGATGCTGTTTTAATGTGTAAATTATGATTTCCACATGACTTTTTAAATACCTGTATCGCTAAGCCATTCGTATAAATATCAGTTTTTATAGTGTTTCAGTGCTTTTCAGATTGTTAAAGTTTTTTATGGAAAACAACCGGTTAATTAGTCACTTGTAAAGAACTTTGAACTTTACATATGTTCTTTGATTTTTCTTGTTTCCAAAACAAAGCTATAAAAGCAGTATTTTAATGAGTCAGATATTCAGTTTCTTTGTACGATTATATATAAAAAAGAAATGCTTTTTATTTGAATATAGAAAGTATACTAAAATTTCTTTAAATTTCGTTGTATTCTGGCGAATCTCACAAGAAAGTGGCCGTTAGTGTATTGCATTCACTGGTAGCAATTACGTCCTAGGACTAAATATTTCCAGCCGCTAAAAATAAAATCGGCACAAAGGCCACGCTAGAAGCGGCCGGGATTATAACCCCTTAAAATTAAATCTAGTATAAATAATAGTAAGACTGAGTATTAGCCATGAGGAGCTGTTTCATTCTTGTTCGGCCATCGTCAGCTTGGTTGAACAACAAGCAGGATCGGGTACCAACAAGATGTATAGTAAAAACGTAATGAATACGGCTTTTTGTCTTTCGCGTGGTTCGGACGGACTCAAAGCAAAAACAAACGTAAAACAGCCAGAAATTCATTTGTTAAATAGTGTTAATCAAAAACACGGCGTCTCGAAAATCAAAGAAATGTACAAATCAAACATTACACGGCTAGTTTGTTTTATATATTCTTTAAAAAACAAACAAAAAACATTAATCATACTTAACCCGTTACAAATCCGACTTCAATACCATAGCTAGAATTCTTGATTTGCTCTACTGCACACCTAATAATTATTTGCACATTACTTTGAATGAATTAACAAAAGCTATGAAGAACTTAAAAACATTGTTTAGCCGTAGTAATTAACTTAATTTTATTTATTTATTTATTTATTTATTTATTTTTTCATTTATTTATTTATTTATTTATTTATTTATTCATTTATTTATTTATTCATTTATTTATTTATTCATTTATTTATTTATTCATTTGTTTATTTATTCATTTATTTATTTTTTCATTTATTTATTTATTTATTTATTTATTTATTTATTTATTTATTTATTTATTTATTTATTTATTTATTTATTTATTTATTTTATTTTTTTATTTATTTATTTTTTTATTTTTTTTTTTTTTATTTTCTTTTTTATTTATTTTTTATTTATTTTTTTTTTGCTGTCCATATACTACTAGCCGCTTTGGCGCATTGAAATTTGACAAATTTTTCCATTTAACTTTGGATTTAAGTTGCCTGGCTTCGTGTGAAGGGGTGGTGAACGACCCACGCCGAGATAGACTTTGGCGCCAATCAATACGCATAAATACTTGCTTGCTCAAGATGGCGTCAAAAATATTCATAATGTGTAACTTTAAAAGTTAATTAGAAAGTTGGAGTAGTTTATTGATATAATAAAGCAGCATAAACAGAAATAGATTCAGAAACAAAAATTTTAAAAAACGCGACGTTGCATCGTCTCCATGCGATAAATTTTTCAGTACCAGTCTTTTAGCCGAGCAAAAACAAAGCTGAGCCGTGTACTCCCAAGCAAACCCGAGTTGGCTGAAAATTATTTGCATCAAAGACAATCCGAGTTCATGTAAACAGAACTTATTCACAAACCGGGCAGGCGAACTGACCCTGGTATGTGGTTTGCAGCAAATCCGAGTTCGTTAGTTTGAAGGAGCGGCAGAAACTGACAGAGAAAGAAACGAGAATCTGTTTTTAGTCAATACGAAGCAAGGAAAAAACTTTTAGTGATCAAATGAATGAGATATCGGATATACAATTTATAGTCAACTTGCTTTTACAAATAAAGAGTGCGAAACGATAAACAATTGCGTGACATTGCCCTTATCGATACACTAGCTCCATAAAATCAGTGGTGCCCTGGTAAACTGTAATCCTGTGTAGAAACTCGCGGCTTACTAACCGATATTGACTGATAAATAAACCAAAAACAAATGAACGTACAAAGAAACGTCGTTTTCTTTATAAATTTTTACAAACTATAATCAAAATTTACCATAACCAGTTGATAATTTTAAGCTGAAGCTTGTCACTAGTTTAGCCAAAATGCAAATGATAAAATATTGAGTATATTGTGCTAAAAACAGTTTAAAAACTAGATAATGAAACTTGTTGAAAAATCCCGAGTATTTGTAAACTCTGCGTGAAAATATTGAAACGAAAGAGAGATAACAGCAAAATGTTTGAGAGAATTTATCCACAGTAAATGGAACGCAAAAATTACTCACTTTGAGACCCAATGAATATGAATGAATCCACTTCAAAGGAGAGCAAATGATATGTTTGGCTGTGCTACCTTCGTGATCGTAAAATTTCAACCAATCAACTCCAAACTCAACTAAAACTTCGGAAACCGGTACGGGAGAGATCTTATCCGATTCCATTTAACTTCAATGACAAGAGTAGTTTAAAAGATTATATTTCTAACGAGCTATATACAAACTTAATCTGAGACGCTATTCTCACTCAGAATTAGATTTGATAGTCAAATTAATTCGTGTAGTTGGACTGTTATATATCTGTTAATTTGATTAGTACTTACTTCACAATTTCATTGTGATACTGTTTTTGATTTTGGCTGTAAGTTTCGCGTTTGTGTTCTTCTTTTACAAGATTGCAATCAAGCACACGTCGACGACGAGAAATTTACATAAAGATCTATCAACCGAGGCTGGCCTTGCATCCATCATAGTATTGTTTGGTGGTTTGTTTTCAATTTTTACATAATCACAGATGGCGCTTGATAGGTGGTTTTGTATAATTCAATTATCCACAATTTCAATCACTTGAAACACCCATGCAATAGACGCCTTGAAGCGAAACACTCTTAATTTATTGTTCTGCCGTTTATAATTTACAATGGCTCAATCTACAGACTTTGTGTTTCATTGTTAAATACTTCTTAGTTTGAGATAATGCTTGAACAATCAGCTATTAGTTCTTTTTGTAGATTTAATTGGTGAAATTTTTCAATAAGTTCCGAAGAGTCAGCAAGTTTTGTTGCAGCTCTTTTTCAAACATTAGTTGTTTTTTTTGGAACATTTATTCTTTTGTTATCAAGCTTTCACGCTGTTCATTTCTCATTGGTATAGAGAAGATTTGCACTCAACCTCATCGAATTTTCATTATCTCAAAAACTTCCTTGTTAAACTTATCCTTTTTTTTCCTATAAGGCTTATCTTTTCCCTTTCTTCTTCTCCTTCTTCTTCTCAGTCTTCTTCATCTTCTTCTTCTTCTCCTTCTTCTTCTTCTTCTTCTTCTTCTTCTTCTTCTTCTTCTTCTTCTTCTTCTTCTTCGTCTTCGTCTTCGTCTTCTTCGTCTTCGTCTTCTTCTACTTCTTCTTCTTCTTCTTCTTCTTCTTCTTCTTCTTCGTCTTCTTCTTCTTCTTCTTCTTCTTCGTCTTCGTCTTCTTCGTCTTCGTCTTCTTCTTCTTTTTCTTCTTCTTCTTCTTCTTCTTCTTCTTCTTCGTCTTCGTCTTCTTCGTCTTCGTCTTCTTCTTCTTTTTCTTCTTCTTCTTTTTCTTCTTCTTCTTCTTCTTCTTCTTCTTCTTCTTCGTCTTCGTCTTCGTCTTCTTCGTCTTCGTCTTCTTCTACTT
>JAOEHV020053915.1:0-31451 GCA_025447995.2 Isaurus tuberculatus
TTTTTTTTAAAAAAACGATTATATCTGATTTCATGTCATAAACAAGTGTACAAAAAGCAAGAAAAATCTATAGAAAAAGATGTTTTGATGACCCCCGCAACTAATAAGTATTAGTATGTTGCTTAATGTCAACGAATAAAAAAACAGAATTCATCCTTCATTCCCTACCTGCCTCGAAAGAGTTGCTCATGATTACAGTGCACCTAGTTCGGGGGAAGAGTTAGCTGATAGAGGAGCGATGCTGGATACTAGAGAAGGCTATTAAAAATCTATTATTGGTATTTATTTCCAAAATTGTTTGGAAACCATCATGACTTTGATGATTTAGTTATAATCCCTAGTTGACCCCATTCCCTAACCGCCTTTTCCGAAGTTTTCATTTATTCATTCATTTAACGCTTGTCTAGTTTGCTTTTTATGTTTATCTGCTTAGGCAGGCTCAAGTTCAATTTATATGGAGAGTTTGTATAAAGTACAGCTAGCTTGGGTTGGTTAGCCAAGTCCGTAGCCAGGAGAAAATATTAACCGAGGCAGTATGAATATCATGCAATTTGGCCGTGCGAGTGCCGAAGGCGTGAGCGAATTCTAGGGGGGTCTGAGAGCATGCTCCCCCGGAAATTTTTTGAAAGTTTCATCTATAGAATCATTGAAAATGCACCAAATTTATAAAATCAATACATATATTTCAGTTTAGATTACCGTTGAAACTGCTTTGTGTAAACTGGCATGATAATTATTTTTCTAAAAATATATATATTTTAAAGTTTTTACCCAGGCAAGTGCCTCGGTTCGCCTCAATGTGGCTACGGGCCTGTTAGCTAAACACGGATAGCGTACAGTAGACTTATCTCTCCTGCCCGGGACAATTGAGACTGCTTCAATTGCTACAACAGTTCATTTAGAACGAAATTAAACCCTCAGTTTCCGTAGAATGAGATTAATGAACAATGTAAAAGCGCAGAAGTTATATGGAAAAATATTGCTTCTATAGTCATTCTCGTGTATAAACGGACAATACCTTCAATTTATTCGCCATTCTGTATCAAGATTTGCCCCGAAAACTGCAATAATGCAACTTCTTCATAGTTTCCCACGTTTGTTAGTAACGCCGTCTGGGAGTAAAGATTGACTAGGCTACTCTCAACCATATAATTTAGGCAAGAACCTAACATAGGAAATCAGTTAATAGATTTTAACACTAAACTACTTGTTATTAGATTTTATTTGAATAAGACAGCTAAAAAGCAACTCAAATTATTTTCACTTTTTCACTTCATTTAATCTTTAAAATGCTAGGCAAAGCAACTGCTGAGCGCCGGCTGTCCCATCATTCCCCCTTTTAATTTAAGTTGTGTCGCAATGAGGCAGAATCAACGATGAAGAAACATTTTCCCGGAGAAAAATTGTAACAATCCTCTGGACTCTGGAGATTTAATTTGAAAAATGCTCGAGTTTTTGTTTAAATGCAAGAGTTCACGAATGTTTCCTTAAAGGCTGCACAACTAAGAAAACTTATAAACAAAAAGAGTTTGTACCTTTCTGAAAGATGTTTTGATCCTCCCAGAAAAACTCTAAGTGTTTTTAGGTTAAAAAAAATTATACAAATACTTACTATACTATGGTAAGTTTTCTTACAATCAAAAAATAAAAAAAAAACTTCTATTTCAATCACTGTGGAAAGCATAACAAAATGCGATATATTTGATAACAGAAATGCAATCCGTTTGACTAGATTACTTTTTATCATCAATGCATCCGCCATTCTACGTTCACTGGGTAACTAAGACTGGTCTATTGTAGTTCCACAAGCGGTCTTAAGCGGCTTAGAAAGGCGTAAAAGGCTCGAACTACATAGCGCTTCACCTGCTGGTTACATTTGTTTGAAGTAATAATTCAATATTAAAGTTTACGAAAGGATATAAGAAGTTTTGTTTTATGATCAGCAAAGCTCGTGCAGTAGTTGGAAAAGCTGATCTCTAAAAGGTATAAATAGTCAAAAAATTGTAATGATTGAAAACCTGTAAAAACTGAAAATGAACCAAAAATTGTCCCGAGTTCAAAGACACTCAAACGTTGCCAACAAACATGCGTGTTTCTAAAAAGAACTACCTATGACATCGCTCAGCACGTGCTTAAGATAATTTGAATAAAACACGAGTACAAGACTTTGCATACGCAGTTGTCTGTAAAACGTCTAGCTAGCTTATCAAAGAGAAAACAAAGAAATGAACATCTTTTAAAAGCCTAGAATCTCTCATAAGTTAAAGAATTTTGTAATAAGGTATATTGCTGTGCTATTTTCTTCGGTTAACATTTCCAAATTGGTGGATTAGGGAAACGTTGCCTAAACTTCAACTTTAGTTTGAAAGTTATGCAGTGTTTCTCAATATACAATGCATCATGCAACAGGTCGTGATCGTATATGTTATAGTTGCTATTTAATGAATGTACCACCGGCTATCTCACCGCCATAGTCTGATACAACAGTTAGCTGCGCATTCATGCTCTTAAAATAATTTGTCTTGAATTTTATTTTTTGTCTTTCGCTTATTTTAAGGTCACCAATTAAGCAATGTAAAAGTGACTGCAGTTTGAGCTTTAAAATTTACCCATTTGGATCCAAAAAAACCGAGTTACTTTAAAACTGAAAATTCATTTATGACAAAAATAACAAAATACTTCTCTGATTAAAAAGCCATGCAACCTTTAGAATTTTTTATTTGATACTTTTTTGTTTTTTTAAAAAAATCAGTAGCTTTCCTTTTCTTTCAATCCAAAGGAACTAAGAAAAATCTACATTTTATGTGCAGGAATCTTCAATACTACGTTGCACATTACTTCTTGTTTCCGAAGTTTAAGTCCTTTGTACAAAACATTTTAGTTTTTCATTACGTGCATGTTAGCTCTATTTTCACACAGTTTACCACAATGTCACATAGTTGCTGCCTTTGATTCTATTATTGAATTCTATTTCAAAAAAGTATCTCAAACTGAATTACTTAAATCAGTTTGTCTTCAACCAGACTTGCATGCTTATTGACTGAAAAATAGTTTAAGGATCGGCAAACAAAGGACAAATTTTTAAAAAACAGACATTTCGGCAGCTGATATCCGTCAAAAATAATTTTTATATGGCCTGTGTTTAACTTTTAAAAATCAATAGAGACGTTAAAAAGAAACAGAAATACAAAACTCTGTTCTTAAAAAAAACTCGTGAGTTAATGGGAAATATATTTAACAAAACTTTATATAATACCGATCTTTCAGCGGTCTTATAAGTGACAGATCGGTTATAGCGTAATTTAATCGCCTTTTACTTCTATAAAATATGTTCACACGTTTTACCTCCAGCAAAACTTATATGAATCGTTTTTGTAGTGGACTGATTTATTGGACAAGAAGTCAATTTCATAGAAACGTTTACAGATTTAGTATAATTAAAAATAAATAAATAAAACAAAACAAAAAAACTAGTGGCAAACCATAGCCCGAACTTATTAAAGTTTCTTAATATTCACCCAATGTATCAATTGCATCTACTAGAAACAATGATATCTGCATATTAGAATGATGAACAAGCCTGTTTTCATTTCATTCGGCACACATATTTTTGCTATAAAAGATTCGACAACCTGCAAAGAAAAAAAAAGGTTTTAAAATACATTCTTGAAATCAATGAAATGATATTCGATGGGAAATGAAAGAAACAAAAGAACACTACAATATACTTGTAGAACACTTTGTCCGATTGTTTTAACCCACACACAAATCGATCAACATTTTCTGTCCATTATATTTGAAGGAAAGTAAAAAAGAGAAGTACAAGTAAAAAATATACGCGTGGAACTGGCAAAAATAAAAAATAACCGTTGCTTAGAAAGATTAATCTTAAAAGGGTCTCAGCAAGTTTTGGTTTCACATACAAATTTTTAGACGGTCCACTGTAAATGATTTAAAGTCTATGGCAGATAAAACAATTCTTTGTATTGGTGTTTTTTTCTTTTTTTAATTTAATTCAGTATTTTTAAAGATACAATTATGACTTTTCTTAATTTTTTATTTATTTTTTTCCCAAAAAGAAATTTTTCTTCTAACGTTTGATTTCTGTTTTTTTTTTTCGAAACAGAACCTAAAAACTTTGTGTTTACTTTGATTTTTGTCATTCGTGTCTCAGAAACACATTTACTGTTTACTCTAATGAAAGCTTCGAGAACAACCAGCTTAGTTACGATAGCAACAGGGTTTCTGAGATGGCATTGTAGGTTTTTTGTTCTTTTTACTGTATCATGCAAGTAAATCGTATTCTCCTTTACATCGACAGAAAAAACTTTGTTATATATAATTATTTGCACATTGAAAGATTATATCATTATATATCATCAATTATAAGAAAAAGATTACCGAATGAAATTGAATCATTGGTTTATAATCTGCACGCGGGATTTAATCAAACGCCATGCACTTTTAAAATATTGCAAAAGCATTTCTGAGATGTTTATGTGAAGAACAGTTTACTTTATATCAAAGTAAAAAAATACATAACCCGGAGAGTCTGTCCGAAATTATGTAAGGATAATTTTCTGGGCAGAATTTCTTGAGATAGTTTTTAGAGATATACCGAACAGTACTAAGTGGAATGTTCAGATTCAGTAACTACATAAGCTCGGTTATTAATGTCTGCAATGCAAATTCTACACGCACGCTATATGATCAATGCCTTGGAGTGTTCTTCTGTAAAATTTTGGACTTTTAATTAGTATTGCGGTCCTGAAAACTATTACAATTTTTTCCTCTCCTTAATTCTCCTTTTGATAAGACTGTTTGAGTTTAAAAAATGCTCCCTGTTTATAGTCTATTTCCATGGTTGTTAACGTGATTTGTACAGAAAAAAGCAAGATACTCCAACTTTACCATCCTGTAGATTTATTATCAAAATACAAGAACTGTAAATTGTTTCTAAAATTAGTTTTAAATTCATAAGTGTGGTATGAAGTTTTAAAACAAAATAAGAGCTATAAATAAACATTATATTATTGCTGGTTTCTTTATATTCTTCTCATAATGACTGCAATAACTCTAGATCTCTACTATAAAAATTTTTAAAAGAAAATTTTATGAATCTTGAATTGGAGATTTAGTATCAACCGTTGTCCTTTTTCATTCAACAAATGTTTTTAAAGCAGACAAAGAAAGTCTAACATACCTCATTTTTGACCGGTCCATGTGACTAAACGAACTCAGTCGAGTGTGTTATCCGTGTTTCAAAAATAAGTTCTTTATATGCTTTTTTCTGTTTTTTAAATAAAAAAGATCTATTAAACAAACCATAACGTTTAGACCTAATCAGGAGATTAACTTCCAGCATTTAAAATGAAATGACAAAAAACTAAGGCTTTTAATTTTTAGATAACACTTAATTTATACTCAAATGTTGAAATATTTTGATAATCGTCTTAAATAGTCCAGGGAGTTGAGTTGTCAATCTTTAATTAGTTTCTCTGACGAAGGACTTACGATCGAAACGTTAATTTTTAAAATATGATTATAAATTGTTTAAAAACCTTGAGTTGTTTAAATCAGGCGTTGTACCTACTGACAAACTTCAGTAACTTTTTTTAAAAGATGCAACATCCGACAAGTGCTTTTTAAGATAGCTACGCACGCATACAGCAGCATATTAAAATTACTAATCGTGATTCATAATCCATTTGTGTCATAGGCATGTTGCCAACCCATTTGTTCTCTAAAACAGCAGTTCAACTTGGCTGATCTTCAACTAAGAAATGACTCCAGCCAAGAGTGGCTGTAGCTAAAAGAAGAATGTTGGACAAATAGTTTGGCAACTCAAAGTAATTTTAATTAATCAGTTTTTACGTGCATACGTGATGACAAAGAAATCATTCCTTAACTTAAACAACTGGATTTTCATTTTCAAAAAAATAATAAAAAAGGTCCTGTGCTCTCATACGTTGTTTTTAAAAACATTTCTTACAAAACAGTCCGGCAAATAAGTTTTCGTTTCATCTGAATTTGACGGGTTCATTCAATGACCACCCGAATTCATTGTAAACAGTTTCAAAGGACCTGGAAGAGATAGTAGTTTTACTTGGATACAAAAGCTTAGTTTTGTCACGAAAATTTCCGAATGCAATACCCAGATTGCGTAAGCCAAACGATTTATTCATGAAAATTTGCTTGGTTTTGTTTTCATTTTAACCTTATAGTGGGATTGTCACTTTGCTGTGAAAAGTGGCGATATAATGACAGAAAGTTTTGCGTGACAGTGGTCTCTCCTTGAAATCCAAAAAAAAAAAAAAAAAAAAATCAGTTATAGTTAAGCTCCATTATTTCAAACTTCTTCTTTCTCTTTTGTCTCTAAAATTTTTAAAAACATAAAAAGGTGTAAAAGTTTTAAAAGACTATAATTCCTTTAGCCTCGTTTAACGCATAGGCTAAAGGAATTATTGTTGTCTTAACTGTAAATACAAAAAGTAAAATTCTTATTGCTTTCTTTTACAGTTTGTCTTTTGAACACGGTTGGAAGATAAGGCACGTTTAAGTTAAAGTTAACAAAAAACAATTATAAACCAAAAACGCCTAAAATATATAAAAGAAATTGAATGTAAATAGATATGCTTGCCTCTTGTTGTATCATTTCCTTTTCTAGAAGAAAGTATCATCTATTTCTAGGTTTACAATTCTATTGTTTGGTCATTAGGAGCTAATGGCATCTTGACAATCACATGATTCAGTTACTATCACGACTACCATGCAAAAATTTCGAAATGAACGCGATGCCATAAAAAAATTTCAAGAAACTACTTAACGCAAAAACGAATTGGGTATAAATATAAAGAGTTTTGAAAACAATCGTTTTATCAAAGAATCTATTTTATACCTGGCGGAGAAAATAGACATTTGCTCCTACTGCGAAAGTTGAATAATATATGATAAATCTTTATAAAACCACAGCAAAGACAATTGGATGCGCTTCAAAGTTAAAAGTAAAACCAAATTCTGAAAACTATTTTTAATTGATTGGTTCAATTCGATTATTACTATTTTAATATTTTTCTTTAAACATTATCTCTATTATTTCACTAGTAACTCTATTTAAAGAAAGCCAAAAAACATCGAATAATTACAAATGTTTAAAAAGCGGTGCAGATAATTTAACTATGCCAATGGACAACATACTGTGGAGTTGTGGCTGGCACTGAGTGGTCGACGTGTGAGAGAAAACGGGATAAATTTTATAAGCCTTCAAAAAGATTACAACCAAAGATTATTGTGAGCTCCTTCAGATTTGAATAAAAAGAGCAATTAGTTAATAATTACGACATTCTGAATAAAATTAGGCACCACAAATAACTTTTTACGATCTGAAGAAACAAACCCAACTTCTTTGTCTTTCCTCTGCTATGTACAACAAGAGAAGTCATACAATCATTAATTCATTATATATTTACGAATAACCATAAACATGAGAAGTTAAGGGGTTATGAAATGTGGTTCAGTCGAGAAAGAGAATTAGTCAACGTTTTAAAGAGCGCAAATAAAACTAGGTATCCGAATAAGTTCGGATTTTTTCCAAAGTAGTTTTGCAAAGATAGAAGCAAAGCTTCGTTATTTAATATTGTAAAGAATATCATTAAACCATGGATGAGAAATCCATATCAAAATTTTTATGCGTTCTATAACAATTACTTTTTTGGTCAAAAACTTTTCCAAAAGTCCCATTTCTCAAATGTTTTTTTTTCTTGACAATAATGAGCCTAATCAAATTCAGAAGCCGCTATTACTGGCAAGTATACAATTCTATGAAAGTGTTCTTTGACAAAAACATACCGTACCAGATCAAACACTTCACCATTGCGACGAGTTGAATTGCTAATTTGAAATTCTTTCAGCATGCGTTTTAGGCTTGTTTGGAAAACAATTATTTGGAGAGTAAATTATCAAACGCCTAAAATCAAGAGAAACAAAACTAAACTTTTATATGACTTGGGTCGAACCAACACAACTCGTTACTTTTCAGCAACTTTTCTCATTAAAAAATTGAACAAACAAACATGTAAATGGTAAAGTGTGATGATCAAAGTGCATGTAAATACCTTGTTAGTTTGTAACTTAATTTCGTAATGAAAAACAATGTTGTCAAAATTAGATGTTTTTTACAAGCGGTTTTTTAACGTGCCAATAGGCCGAAATCTCGAGATGAATCTTGGAACAGAAAATCTAAATTATATTCAAGACAACTGTTAACGAAAAAAAATATTGCAGTTGTGCTGTGCTTTCAAGATTTTATTCCAAACACAAACGAATTATTTTTTTTGTTTTGTCATTGACTTTCTGTCGTTTAAAGAACCCGAGTTTCGTTTAAGCCACCTGCTGTGGTAGTTATTACGCATGCGTGTAAGTCTGGTTACTTTAGCCAAATGTGCACTGCATTTTGCTTTGGTGTGTTTTATTTCTAAATAATTTTTGATCTTTCACAGTTTAACCCAGGCACAGATGTTTTCAACGAAGTTTATTTGAACCGTTTTCTTACCTGCTTAAAAGCTTTAATTCAATTTGGCCACAACAGAAAGCGTTTTGTGTTTTATTTTTACAATGGCGTATTTATCTTATTCAATTAACGGTGAATTTTGTGCCAGTAGCCTAAATCGGTCCATAGACACTGTGCCATAACCCTCGACGCTTTTAATTCTGCCATCTGAGTTTTTTGAAGCAACTTTACGACCTAGCACAATTTGAAAATAAGAGGAAAATAAAATCAAAGAAAAATCTAGGAAGTTTAACTTTTAGAATAATCCTTTGTGTTCACTTGGCATCTGTTTACCATCCATTTGTTTTCACACATTTATAAGTAACATAAGAAGCTATACATGGTGTTTTAACAATAATTCAAGTTTACAAATAAACAGATACACTTTGATACACGAATATATCGTTCTTTTGGCCAAGAATTCGACTGTGATTGTTTTTTCTAGTTTTGCAAAACTTCGACTGTCCTTTAGATTGAGGGATGCGATTTAAATTTTGCTTAAACAAATAAGTGTTACATCTCTGGGGGTAGAACAATGCACATGTGAATTCAAAGCACATGCCTATGAGACCCTTGCGACTTGAAAAGGCCGACTAGCCAGTCATTGGCAACTAATTAAAAGTCATTTACATATTTGCCAAGGATTTAAAAGAACAGCTTTGAATCTTCTGTCTATGTATTTGTCTAACTGAATCATTGCGATAAGATGCCTCGAGCTTTCCTTGTCCGCTCTAAACAGGCGACAGTGTGTCCCACTGAAAATACATCTTCAGAAAAGCAAAAGAATATGGAAGGTAAGAAAAAAAATAAACATGCCAAAATAAATTATCCAAGTTGCAACGATTAAAAACCAAAAAACATTTTCACCAAATTTTGCAATATCTGATTCACTGACAAATGTTTTGATTGCAAGGTGTTTTAACTATTGTCATTACGAACTTAGTTGTAAGTTTTCGGTTACAACACAAGTCACAAATCGTTGAGCAGGTTTGGGTTTGAAAAACACGATCTGATTACTCGTGCGTGAAGTTGTGTTGTAAAGACTTTCGAGAAGACACGAATTCTATAAACGACCCATCCTCAGGGAAAATCATAGACAATACTGGGAAATCCCAGCGTTGGTGGCTTTGACCTAACTTGCTCACGATAATACTTTCTGAACGAAAACTGCAATGGTATTTTAACGATTCGTAAATTAAGTTTGCGCAATTACCAGCTGGTTAAAAGCAAATCCCCATTTGTGCATGCACGAATACGCCAAAGTATTGCCTTGTGCGAGTTTAATACCATTTTGTATGGTACACAAAAATTTCTAAACATTTGGACCTCTCAATAATTCTAAGTTAAAAGTTATTTGATGAGAACTGACATTTTTTTCTCATTCAAAATCATCAGTCGTAATTAGAAGCGTATTCGGCGCTCACGGAAGTGTTAATAGACATTTTTTTATTATTTCACCTTGCTTTGAAATCTCAATCTTCAGATAAAAGTGGTTTGGGGAATAGCAAAACTTTCTGATTATCAAGTTCCACATAATATTTAAAACATTATAAAAAAATTTAACCTAAAGTTTTCGGAGCCAACTGGCAGTTCTAGAAATCTATGACCTTATGGCACAAACTATACTATTCTGCACAGCCTTTTCATTGTGCTATTCTGTTCAGCGTGGCAAGGTAGATCATATCAAAATCGTCCCACGATCAATTTTATCTAAAAAAACTAAAAAGTGAAAACAGAAGGGACGAAATAAATAGATAATGCAGTTTATAGTTTATACTTTTACAAGAAGAAATAAATGGGTGTTTTAGTAAATCTTACGCATAAAACAGGTTTTGATGGTCTTGCTAGAACACCTGTATTGCGATTTATAGCAAGAGAAGTCTCAAAGTGACCGTCTCTCGGTTGTTCGTTGGGTCACAGAATTATGATAGGAATGCACAAAATATTGATTTTGATCGTTCAACATCTATCTATATAATATCTTTAATTTCAGGTCTTCCAAAAAATAATAAAGAAGTAGAAAAATTTTGTCCTGTTATCTCGCTGTTATGTGTAAGCGTATTTTTTCCTTTAATAAATTGAACAAGAAAATTGAACTTAAAAGCTTCTCAGATTTTACACATAGAATTTCAATTATTGTTAATTTATTTTTTTCAGAAATTCATGAACCCAAACTAGAGGAAAAACGAGCTTTTGTTCCGTATGTAAGGAAAGAAAAGATTTCGCATGAAAGCGAAGAAGGGACAACCAAGGAGAAAGACAGCGATTTCAAGTTGAAGATTCAAAACTCTAAGTACAATAATACTCGTATAGATGTTCCCCCACCAATACATTATCCATGGCACAAACCACCTGCGTTAGAATTGTTTCCTAACCGATCTGCTTTTCACTGTCCGCAATCTTTAACACCACCTGGTTATCCTCTACCTTACCAAGTACCAGCAACGCCAAGGATGTATTTCTGCCCAAACACTCCTAATACTTTGCCGTTTCACAGCCTGCCAAGCCAACTACATCCAATGCATCCAAGTGTCTTCCCGGGTACAAAATCTCTACTCCAAAGTCCGCCACATTTTGCCTTGATTGAGGGCAAAACGCCGGGGCAAGCTTTTGAGCCAACGTACACTCCGAACGACAAAATGTACATGAAAGAGGAGCTAAACAACGCCACAGAGAAGGGAAAGAATAAGGTGTACAAATGTCAGGAGTGCGGCAAGGAGTTTAAAAGGCCATCAAGTCTTTCCACACATAAATTAATCCATTCAGATCACAAGCCATATGCTTGCAGCTTTTGCGGCAAAAAATTTCTTCGCAAGTCCGACATGAAAAAGCACACTCTGATGCATACAGGTGTGAAGCCATTTAAGTGCAGGCATTGCGGCAAAGTTTTCAGTCAATCATCGAATATGCTCACCCATATGCGAAGGCACACGGGAATAAAGCCTTTTCCTTGCAAGGTGTGTGGTAGAAGATTTTATCGTAAAGTCGATGTTCGGAGACACACACTTAGACACGAATTCAGAATGAACGTTGAATGTGCAAACGAAGATTAAGGGAATCTAACTTAAAAAGTAAAAATCCGAATCACACAAAACTAACCAAGACTGGCGTTTGGCTCTTACAGCCATTTTGCTACTTGTTAAAAACAATCGTTAAAATTTAAAAAATATATTTATAAAAAAGATACAATACAGTTAAAAAATAAATAATAGACACTAACACGATATTGGAGCTTTGCTTTAAAATTTGATGTCATTGTAGTCAAATTGTGTTATTGAAAAGCTAGTGGCTGTGGAAAAACAACAAAAGCTGATTTAATCAGCATTTCATCATTTTCATTAAAGAGCTTATACTTTATATAACATTTTGTTTTATATATTTTAAACGTTTAGTCAGAGGAATATGTTTACTAGTCAACATAAGTCCAACTGTGTGGTGAGAAACGCTTTTAATGACCTGCTAAAATTGTTAAACATGGCGGGGTGTTAAAATGTTTTTGTAAGATTAACACAAACTCTGATTACATAACAGTTATAACAGAATTTTAATAAAGAACACTCTAATGGTTGCTTTTATTTTCTTTGTACCTTTAACTCCAAATGTTGAGACTACGTGTTTAGTATGAGCTATAATGGTCACTACTTGCGCAGCGCGATTTAAGCACTGAAAACGTTTTAGCCAACTTTGATAAGCGCAAATTTATTAAAGAGATATATAATAACTGATGCAATTTAAAATGTTTCTTTGCAAATACAAGGTCAATTTTCAATTTGACTAATCCAATTTGTCTTAAAAAGAGTTAATTTTCCAAAAGCTTTTAGAATTGATTTACCAGAGTTAGTTCTTTTAATAATTTTGTATTCAATAAATGAAGCTACTCAAATCAAGATTTAAAGTTCAAGGCAACTGGCCTTTCGACTTCAAACTCGCCTTTGTCACGAAATTTCTTATTCTCAAAAGACGAACATGAAGCTGTCAGTTTCTCGCTTCTGAAATTCTCTTACAGTTTTGTTACAAATAAATTCTTTCTGAAATTAGCAAAATAAAAAGTATCGCTTTCGCCGTTATTACTTGTTTGCAGGATTTATTCTTTCAAGGAACAAAAAGATCACTGTATAACGAGAAAAGTATTATAATATTTGATCACAATCTCCTTTTATCAAAGCAATTATCTCCACAAAAACGAAACTAGTCGAAGCTACACCGAAATACAAAAATGAAGACTGAATTAGATATGAAGATACTGTTAAATAATTTTATCTAAAGGCGCCATCCGGACGCATGAAAGATTTACAATTTAAAAATAAGACAAAAAAGGAATCGTGCAAGTTTTGTACATGCAAAAACTTTAAAAATAACTTTGCTCCGTTTTTATTTAGCTTTCTTTTGTTTGCAAGTTTTTTGTTTGGCTTTTAATAGTCAAACCATATCTAGGAGAACTCAAAAAAAAAAAACAGTTTAATCTTCTGGAGAGCTCTAAACATTTAAATCAGTTAACACTAATGTAGATTTTATAACTTAAAAATTGAAAACATACGGCTTTTGTTATTCGTCAATATTTCGGGAAGTAGAAGCACTTTCTCAGTTAGTGATTATTCAATGCCAGTTTGGCCCACCCTTAATAAAGCCATGTCAACTGATAAGCTAATGATAAGAAAAGGGTGTTTTATTTTCATATATTGAAGCCGCGATATGCTGAGGTTTTTTGAATATAAAAAATGTAACCGGCATTGGATTTGTTCAGATATATATTTATCATAGCCTGAAATGTTATACCATAGTATCTCATAGTTTGGAGCATATATCGACTCATTTTGATCGAAAAAACAAAGATGGACTATATTCTTTTACAGCACCAGCCTTTGAACGACTGCATGCACAATATGCCTGTAGAGTTGTAAAAACTCTTCTCGAGATACCTGTTGAAACACATGGCAAACAAAAAGAGCAACGAAGCCTTTTGAAGGCATATTCGGCAGAGAGAAAGGGTGTCATGAGAGTATTGTTATCGCTATTTGCTTATCGTAGGTAATTAAAGTTTACCGTCGTATTATGCAAATATTCCAAAAGACTAAGTGCGCCGTCAAAAAATAACTACTACCCATGAAGCCACTAAAACAAGCAATCATTAAGATAAAGAAAGAATAGCTTTTATACGTCGGTCCTGGCTGGTTTCCGAAAAATAAACCGTATAAGTTTTTGTGGACTTTATACCCAAGCGATGAAATAGCATTGACTAATGCTGACGGTGTGTCGGTCAATTTACTTGTGTATAATCTAGCGCCGTTTCTTGACATGAAGAAATCCCTTCGTGTTTGTCTCCAGTTCTCTTAATTTTTCTTCCTTCAGGCGATTCACTAGTGCTAGAAACTAATGAAAGGCATTCACTTAGCTACAACGCTTAGCAACTGTTCACAGGTCCTTATGGTATTTCCCTCTGGTGTTGTCGTGACCGCCATAGTTTTATTGCAAAACACCTATTTCACGAACAAAGTCCAACAATAATTCCTCTTGCCTAAAAAACCGCGGCACAATGATATTAAAACTGAACACAATAAAAACCGTTGGTGTAATAGGCAGAAACTTCCACCTCAAATTATATAATTCTTCATCCCTGAATCTATGTTAAAAACAATATTGCGACACGCAACAAAAGCAAAGTAAATCCTTTTAAGTGCTAAAGTATTGAGCAAACTCACCTTTAACTCGGATTCTTCAGCTGAGAAAGAAGCTGAGACTAGGAGAAAAAAGGGAAAAGTATCATTGAGTGAAAAAAGTGCCTTACTTCATTTTCAAAAAATATCGCTGTCCTAGCAGTGCTGATTTAATAGATGGCTCTTTATAGTTTGTTGATTAATTGTAGTTCTAAACAAAAGCAAATAAAACATATTCATTTTTTTATTTCAACATTACAAGGTTTTTAACAAGAGACAGAAAGAAAGATGTTAATATTTGGGCTTGTCTATCTAAGGTAGATACTTTGGACAGTGTACGTTTTTCTCTGATCTGGTATTTCGTTTGTACTTTTAGCCATTTACTTGTCTGTAAAAAATGTTAATTGCAAATTTCTTTGAGGAAACTTAAGTAAGAAACACGTGTGTTGTCTATTTTTAGGGGATGTTTTGCTGGAAAACAAAGGCAATATTTTAACAGGTTCTCATTTGATGTCTACTTAGTTTATATCACAAGATTAACTGTAAGCAAGAAGGCAAGCGTTTTATGGGTCAAAACTCAAAATTATTTAATGAAGTATTCAAGATTTTGTTTTCAACGTTTAACGTAGATTTTAACAAAGACAGTTATCTCTGGAATTGAAAAAAATGAAGAAAATTTTAAGTTTAGGTAATGTTTGAAATTAACATCCATCTATCATTTTAAAAAATAAACCGCCGACTAGATAAGACAAGGGTATGCGTCTTTTCAGCGCTCTACATACAGATTTCCGTCTTTTGGAATGATACAATCTATAACCGAGATACATTTTGCAAATAAAGAAACATGAATTAAGAAGTGAAATAATTAATCAAAAAAAGCTAATGAGAGGAGAAAAAGAAAAAAAAGGATAATCTGAGTCAAGGCACCTTTTTTTAAATTCACTTCCAAACACTAATAGGGTAAAGAAAACTCAAAATGTAATTATTTGCTTGAATATCTTGATTGTTTTTTGTGTCATGTACAAGGATTACCAAATAAATTCATGCTTTAATTGCTAAAATTTTCTGCTCTATATCTGTATATCGACACATAATAATAATAATAATAACAATAATAATAATAATAATGATAATAATAATAATAATGATAATAATAATAAAAGTCATGACAATAGAGATGAGTTGCCCCTTAGATCAGCAACCGAGAGAAGAAGAGTGAAGAAAAGACTTTGAAGTATGTTCCGTTAAGATGGGAACTGAAGGGCAATACAGAGGATATGAGGTGAACCAGTATAATATCATCATGGATGTGATGGGTGGCTGGTCAAAAGAGACAGAGATTAGCTTGCAATCTCTGGTTGAGCGAAAGCCCTCTCAAGTATTGGAGAGAATGCAGAAGGCGGTTTTATCAGTGACACTGAACATTGCAAGGACTTTTAAAGTAGTAACATGAGGATGTTAATATCAAATATCGGCGACGCTAAACATTGCAAGAAGTTTTAAAGTAGGAACAGGAGGATGTTAATATCAAGACTGACAGATCAGCCATTAACAGTTATCGACAGTTGTTTAAGACACTTAGATTATGATTTTTATATACGTATATGTATATTTTATTTATTTACTACCTTAATTTTTGTATATTTATTATAATCTTTTTACGTTTCGCTTTGCTCACAGGTTACGCCCTGAGCCCTGTGTTGCTACCTAACACTGTGCATTTATAGATAGTTTTACTGCACATAATAATAAGAATAAGAATAATAACAATAATAATAACAATAACAATAATAGTGAATGATAATTGCGTTCGACGAAGGAGAACGCATCCTCATCTTGCCGTTAATCGGTTCTCAGGCTTGAAATTAGGGGAGTGCGTTCGACCGACGACGTAGAAAAACGCAGCTGGTCGATATTAGTCAACATAAGCGACCACTGTCGCATGAAGTCGAGGCATTTTAAGACAGTCGCCCGTACGAAAATCCCTCAACGCAGGATGGCATTAAGCCTTAGCCCCGAGTAACGGCAAGATTAGGATGCGTTCTCCTTCGTCGAACGCAATTATCAAATCTCTGAGCGCTGAACAAGAAAATACAAAGCACAAACAGGTGAGGGTCTTAGAAAGAGCGCGGCTCACATTCATTTCAGGTTAAATTTACAAGGTGCCGGTTAAATTTTTAACCGGTCTGAAATAAAGCAAGTGCATAGTGCTTACATGAAACCGTCACTTTTTTTTTGGACAAAACGTTTTGGTCATTTACACGGGACCGGATATTTGAGATCATACCCTGAGCCCGCGGTTGTTTGTCAGCCATTTCACTCACGAAAATGAATCTAATTGTTTGAAAACTATTTTATACAGACCGATGAAAAAGAATCTTTGCTTCTGCTAATTGCCATTGCCTATAAAAACGAAAACAGCGAAGTGAAAGATTGGGACTCGATAAAATTACCGCAGATATTAAATTGAAAATTATTTTATTGAGCCAAGTTCAAGCCTTCTCTTTGTCTCTATTCCCCTCGGGGATAACTTAAGATTTATTGACTGTATATATAACTGCGTTGTTTAGCAAGTTCTCATTCAACCTGATGATGACTTAAAAAGAGTCGAAAACGTTTGTTTTTAAACTTTTAACTCTACACCATCTTATCTTATCCTTCCTTTCATTTTTTCCCCTTCCTTCCCATTTCCTTTCCTCTCCTTCTCTTTCTTTCTTTTAATTACAATTTCGTACTTTTTATTGAACAAATAAAAGTCGGTTGGCGCTTCTTCCTTTTTAAGCAGTTTCACAAAATTTAGTCATGGATTTTTAAAGTTATGATAAAAATAATATCATCATAGAAATTGTTTTCAGTGACAACGTAAATATTCTCAAACCATCAAATAATTATTTATAAAAACTTAAACTTTAAAATGAGAGTTGCCAAAATATTTTATTTCCACAGCAGAGTAGAACATCAGGAACACTCGTAATTCGTGTATTGGTGGGACACGAGGCGTTTTCACACTTTTGATAATAGAACACTATCAAAATAAAGACAGCTTGTAATTTACTAACAGATTGGTGCAGATAAGCTTCATCAAATGTTAACACACTCTAAACCTCGGTCAATAAAAGTTTTAACTTTGATACAAAGGATTTCTCGTCACTTACTTAACCAGCGTGTGTAAAAAAAGGAAATCTCCAAATGGAAAATGAGACTTTTTTGAAGACGTGATCACTGAAAACTTGGTTTTGATTAACGAGTTGTTACGTGCTCTTAGTATCATTTAATAGCAAAATAGCAAGACTACTTTCTTCATCAACTTTGTTTCTAAGGTAACCATTGTTTTCCATATTCTAGTAAATTCGTTTGTTTGAAAAAAACGTTTGGCTTGACACTTGGTCACTAGCTGCTTAGAACAAAGGCGTATTGCAGCTTTTATAGCTAAGGGTTACTTCTGGACAATAAACACATGTAGAGTTCCTCTAATATTGATGTGAACTCGAGTCTTGATATCATTCTCGTTTGTTTATCATTAAACACTTAATAGAACAAAAAAGAAGAGCATCTTAATTTTTCAAGTATAAGACTCCTCGAATGAGTCGGTTCTCCATGTGGAGTCAGTTTACAAGAAAATTATAAACCGTGTTACAAGACAAATAGGGCACGGTATATAAAGGAAGAACTCAAATCTATTTAAAAGAGAAAAGGTTCCCACGACATTGATAAAAAGTATGCTGTCACGGAAACTATATGTTGGGAAAAAATATTTTTAAAAATTTTTATTTGCGTCTTAGATCAAAAGCACATGGCTTTAGTTACAAAAGTATTCAATTGTGAGAGTAAAATAAAAACAAAATTAAAGCAAGATAAAAAAAAATATAACAATGCAACGGTGTAGCACAACCTGGCAACGTATTTGACCTTAAAAAATGAATCATATTTGGTTTCTAGGACAGCACAAAAAGAAGAAATAAAATCGGAGTGGACCAACATGAGGAAAAGTTGGAAACTCGTGAGTCACTCATCCGGAAAAGTGAAGTAAAACTTTAAATGAATTTTGATCGCGCAGCTTTATAATCAACAAGAAACAGGGGAAATAAGAGCATTATTGGGCCATTCATAGTCAAACATAGTTTTAAGTCAAGTTCTAAAAAGATTTAGAAATCTTAATAGAAAAATGGGGCTAAGATTATCTCTCTTAAAATTCAAGCCAAGCTGGAGGAATGACAGAACAATACAACATGTGGACGACGGACATAATGTCTTCATTATAATCTCGTGCTATTTTCCTCACAAAAGGATTTTGAAGAGTTTTTAATTGCTATTGAACTCGGTTGACGTTAAACATTCGTTTACTTTCATGATTCACACAGTTGTCAAGAGCCGTTCTTATGTAAAAAGACAAACCAGTTTCGCCAGACAAACTAATTTACTTAAAGTTAAACGCCGTTTAATCCTAAACCATTATTTAAGAAATATCACACAACATTAAGAATTTCAAAACACAAAAATAAATTCAAAGTCTACCCTTTTCTTCTGGCTGCTTTGTAGATGATTTGCAAGTCAGATCCCTTGACAACGCTAAACTGCCAGATTGGAATTCTTGTTCTATTACTGTATTTTGGAGTCCTATAAAATGAGTAATTTTCTTGAACATTTTTAATACTGCTTGAAAACTGGGCACAGGCTGTTTCAGCAACACGGAATTTGCTTTTTTCCAAAGTTTTATCCGTTTTATCGGATGCTTTCAGAAAAATTTCTGAGTAATTTTCATATGTAACTCTTGAACGTTGTAGTTTTCTCAATTTAAGAATCTTGATATTTCGGTGTACTATGCGTGAGTTCGTGTGTGCAATCGCCTTTGGTAAAATTATTATCTAAGTTTTTCGTTTTCGTACACGGCTATGATTTCTCTTTAATGGTTTATCAATGCTGAATGATTTTCGCTTTTTCTGTCGTTTCCTGTTACTTTTAGAGTTCGAACCTTTTGTTTGAAAATCATCACGGTAAGACCTGAAGTAGTCAAAGTTTTCCGCCCTAGGTAAAACATTGGAACATTCCTTTAAATGTTTGGTTTTCGGCCATAAATCGTTAGCACTCTGAAAAATCACATTCACTTCAGGCAAGTGTGAAATGTGAGTTGAACAAACCACCATTGGCTCATGATCACGTCCATTTAGACCAGTTACTTCGTTCCTATGATAAAGCAGGAGATCTCTTTCTTGTTCCTTTATTTTTCTCTAAGATCTCACTGCCTCTTTTTCCATTATGATGAATGCCTTACCGAGTTCGAAAGACTTTTCTTCTAGCAAGGAATTCAATAATATAACACCGTAGTATCAGTTAATTAACACTATAGGAAGATACATTACATAAGTGCTAACTTGAGCCAATAAAAAAAGAATAAGAAACAATTCATGCTTGTGGAATGTTGCTGGAATGCTGGAATCACAAGTATAGATAGCGAGAACTGTTAACACGTATGTACAATCTATACTTCTAATTATTATATAATTCCAGCAGCATTCCATAGTAATACATAATGCTTTTCTACTGTTTTTGATTACCGCATGCGGGTGATCATAGTCCGTTTGCTAGCTCTGCGGTGCTTACACGTTTGAAGCGGTTAATCCGTCAGAAGTAAGTCCTGGCGTTGTGCTGCAACCAAACTGTTTTCCAAGGCTGCTAACACAAAGAATTACTATTATGTCAAACTTAAGTAAATAGTTTTTAAATAAACTATTAAATGCGTCGGCGAGTAGATACAAACTTGAAGTAGTGTTGATAAATAATCATCGCTGTAGGAATAAAGAAGCTGACATTTCGAGCGTGAGCCCTTCGTCAGAGCATCACACTGACGAAAGGCTCACGCTCGAAACGTCAGCTTCTTTATTCCTACGACGATGATAATTTATTTATCAACACTACTTCAAGTTACTATTATTTCAGTTACACTTATGGGTAATACCCGTTATCATTAAGGCCTTTGCATGCGCCCGTTTTAGTTTTGCAAGCGATTAGTATCAAAGCGCATGAACTATATATGCTTGTCATAACAAGAAAGTGTTGTGTTTTCCCCATCCTTTTTCTTTCTCCTTCCCTCGTCCAAACCACCGTTAGAGAAGATGTGAAAAGACGGAAGTTTAATAGAATTTTAAAGCATTTCTTTCCCCTGAAGGTCGTGTATTTCTCAAGGTCTAAGTTGTACATATAGACTTTTATTGAAAACTGACCGCAAGTAGTTGGGAGTTCAAACAGTTAACTTGTCCTTGGAGGGTAGGGATTTTTACACATTCATAAGAATACCAAATCAAAGACAAAGCCCCAACTTGTCCCAAGGTGTGGGGAGAGGGTGGGCTTTCGCTTTACAAGTGCATGCATAAATTTTAAAGAACAACCCTAAATATGGTAAAACCTTCGACGAACGAAACGTTATACGATTAATTAGCATTTCCTCTGAGTGCTGCTACTAACAACAACAACAAAATTAAAATGAAGACAATGACAACGACATTCTTACCAACGACAATAACGACGAAAAAAAATGCGAGGTATAAAAAATAAAAGATCAAGACAAATTAGCTACTACAAGGAAAATTCAACCCATCCAACAAAACAAACTTTTTTTTATACTGGACTGTTTTCCCTCCAGCACTTCTTACTTCAGTTGCTGCTGGCGACTCCCAGATAACAGTTGTTCGCTATCAAAATTTTCATCTAAAAGTTACGTTTCTTCTGAAGCTTTATGACTTAACCAGTTCAAATAGAATATAAGCCTTGTAACTTTAGTAATGGCATACTAATGAATGATCAAAAATATTGCTTACTTTTTCTGTTTACTATAAATACAAACGCAGACCGTTACGCAGTATTATGATACTAAAAGGGAAGCTGTATTAGTATAATACGAACAAACAAAAAATGTCTTATTGTTGAAAGTTTTACAAAATCCGAAAGTTTTTGGTTGGCATGTCGTTAGGAAGAAAAGATATGCTTTTTCATTTGTAAATGAAATAACGGCAAGCAGTTAAAAAGGATTAATACGGGGAAAATGATGCCGTTCTTCCTCGAGTGAATTCATCCTGAGATGCACTAAAGCCGTAAACAATATTGGATGCATTTGATGTAAACTTGTACATTAAAAATTACAGTAAAGTTAAATTGTTTGCATGCTAAATTGTTTAACAAATCGTTCAGCTATTTCTCCCTTAATGCTTACAGCTATTGGGTTATGAAACTTTTCAAAATGGTAGAGATTAGATATCACAGTTATATATACTATATGTTTAGAACTTGCTAACTTTCGAAAAACAAGAAGATAATATTACGTACCACTTGATGTAGTCAGCTTCGTTTTTTTGTTAAATATCTGTATTAAGAGTTAGCGAACATTATAGTTTGGTCCACTGACTTTGCTCGGCGGCGAGCCAGCGTTGCTTTGTACCGCTATACGCGACACGACAACCCAAACATCGTTTATTACTTCACACTTTAATTCATCTTCGGAGGTAAATAACTTTTATATAGTTACAATTATATACAGCCAAATGGGAAACACTTTTTGAATATTTGTACTTAAGGCCAAAGTGACAAAGAAAAGCTGACTCGTAATTAAGCATTAAATAGTTTTGCTCTATAAGAAGATTTTGAAGTAATTATCATAAATTGTGACAAAAGATTGAGCTGGCAGGAATACAAAAAACTAGGTGTAACAACTGTAATAACATCTGTACTACGCCATGTACAATGGGACCGCTACTAAATATGTCGTTGTTCATCAGTTCCGGCCCCAGCAACCGATTATTTATTAACAGCAAAGATAAAGTAACATCAAATGGTTGTTAGCAATGTGAGCGTGAAGCTCAATGTCTTTGGCTGTTTAAGTTTGCCAAACAGAAGTACTCGGCCTTAGTGTTTCTTTGCCACCTTAGCCTTTGAGTAAAGAACTGTCATATAAAAATTATTATAATAATTTATTAATATAAATGACATGAAAATACATTATATATAAACACTAATAATTTCAAAACAAAAACAAATTAATGCGATGTTGAAAGCCGCACTTTATGATCCATAATGGTGAGAAGGTGATCTTGAAATTTCTGCATTCGGAAAAGAAAAATAAACGTTGTCATTAAAAAGCTTGTGTTGTTTGTTTGAAATTTTGCTTGATGGAGAACAACTTTGACAATTGAGAGAAAAAAAACAACAAGTGCAATTTATCATAACTTTAACAAAAACATTCAGTGCTCAGAAGAATGGAATTGGGACAAGAAAAACAAACGCTGAATGCACCGAATAAGCTATCCACTGCAGTGGTCGACGACCGTAATAAATTCCGTATCAACTAAATATTGGGTGAGTAGTTCAACTATGAGCCTGTTTGAGAAAAACATCTATTTAAATTATCCCTCTAAAGAACCATTTTAAGAAAAATTAAAACTTCGTCTATAATTATAAAGCCAAATTGAGAAAGGGAACTGGGTGTTATTCAATTACATATATAAGTAACATTTCAAGGGTAATAAAAATTAATCCTAAATTTTTACGAAAAAATATTCCAGGCTACGGTGTAAACTGACTTCTTTCTGAAAAAAAAATCTTTTGAACTAATGACATAGCATTGTAAATAGCGTAGACCGTTAGTATTAACCCTTTCAGCCTAGAAATTTATCAGCATCTATTATCTCCTTAAAATATCAATACAAAATCAGTTATTTTGTTAGGAGAAATAAGGACCTGATCGCACACAGTAGTCTCTCCAAGATGAATTACATATTTCTCCCAACTTGTTTAGAAGGAAAGAATGGAGCAAGGTTAAGAGAACTTAGCAACACATCATATGTCGTGTTTGGGGCTGAAAGAGTTAAGAGAAGCAGCCGTTTTTGTTATAAGCCCAAGTTTTCGACAATGAAAGGGGAAGAGTATAAGAAAAGATGTATATATGAGGTGTTCGGTAATACAAGGGAGAACAGAAACAATTCGAGAAATACCAGGGTAATTTTATAAGTCGATTCAATCCTATAAAGATGTGATCATCTCGTGTTCGGCTGCAGTCTTACCGCTAGCGTTGCATCCAGCTCCTGATGCTGGCTTCGTTTCAGAGACGACCTTCGTTTCAGTGCGTCTTCAACCTGCAAAGTACCAGATCTTTTAAGAAATAGTAATAGGCTAATACTTGTGGGATGCGACTGGAATTATGATAATTACCCGCATTCTAACGATTAATGAACAAGGTATTATAAATTATTCAGTAGTAAAGGTTTCTAAAAGTAAAACAGTCTAGTTACCTCTCCTTCAAGATCCTTGAGTTCCATTCGTAAACTTTCTCGATCTCGACTCTAGGGAAGAAAAGCGATACTTTCTAGGGCAGACATTTTATAATTAACCATCAAGACCTACTGACAATGAAAGATAATTTTCACGAATATGTACCCGATGTAGCCGTCGAGTTGGTATGCTTATAGTTTTAAGAAATCATTCTTTGCATTGTAGTTCAGTCAAGCTTAATCATTAAAAGAAGGAACTGAAGACCAGAACAAGTTAGGGGCTGTCAGCAACTTTTGCCTCTATAACTAAACAGCACGAAACACTTAATCAGTAGCTGTATACAACATATCTTTGCGGTTTTTCAACCTTAACGGCTCAGCACAGAAGGCAGATAAATAACTAATGAAAAATCGCCTTGTCGTTTTTGAAAGCGTTTTTTATGTCTACGAAAAACTGAATCTCGCCTGCATGGGGACGAAAACAAATCACTCTTACAATGCATTCCACCCATTAACTGAACAAAGAAAGTTAAGTGGAACGGCAGGGTTAATTGAATAGTCGTTTGAGTTGGTCATAAATCAAGCAGTTGCAAAGGCGAATTTGTACCGAATATATTTTTCTTGCCTCAAAATTAAAAAGATTAACAATTTAGCAATTAACAGTTGCTCAGGATGCAAAAACATGTAGCTCTTGTCCATTCTTATCCTCTCTCAAGGGAGAAACGAAATTCGCAAAAAATCATTTTGAAATCGTTTAAACAAACAAAACTTTAACACTTAAACTATTAGGGTTAACTTCGAACTCACAGAATTAAACCGCCCGAAATCATTTAGCTCTGAGCATACCAACTATGCTCTGAGTCAGGGGAGACAAGTTTTTAGTCCTAATTTTTATGGTCTGTAGATCAAGAATAGAACCTTTTATCGATACTTCTTATTGAATAAACAGTTTAGGAGCTAGGAAAGATTTAAAGAAACATGTATGAAGTAAACATAAGTGATTTGAAAAAGAAAAAGATTTTTCGACCCGAGAGGTTCTTGTCTTGTACAAGAATTACAAGATTATGCTTAAAAAATATGCAAACTGTCTAAATACAATGGGACTAAAAATGGTTGACTCCCGTGGGGAGAGTGTCATTGTGTAACTGGTGTGTAGAACTATGACTCCCGTGGGGAGAGTGTCATTGTGTAACTGGTGTGTAGAACTATGACTCCCGTGGGGAGAGTGTCATTGTGTAACTGGTGTGTAGAACTATAATACTACAAAAATTGTGAAAATTAAGAATTGTCTTGATCCCACTTGTAAAAAAATATTACAAAACAAAACAAAGCAAAAACGCATTTAAAAATTAAAAAACGCATTTAAAAATCGAACCGTTTTCACTCTGAAACCGCTTTCACTCTAAAACTGTTTTTGAAAACTCTTTCACCGTGAGCTACCGAAAACATATATATATTAGTTGTTTTAAAATTATTGACAAATTGTCTTTCTGTTAAAATAAAAGCGATTTCAACAATTTAATCATGAGTACGGTATGCTAAATGATTCGCGGATTTCTCAAACCTGGAATTTTCGTTTAATGATTAAAAAAATTATTGAGTTGATCGGTGAGTAAGTAAAACCGTTTGATTACACAAGAATATAAATCAAAGCTAAACATTTTGTGTTTATCGCTGTACGTAGTGCAGTAAGAGTTTGTACAACGTTGGGTTACACAAGAATATAACTCACAATTAATTGAAATGTTTATGATTATCGCCGTAACTAATGCAGTAAGAATTTGTATACCACGTTTACTACCATGCACTGAAGTTATGAAACGATTTTCAAGGCTATGTAGGCGATTGCGAAGTACCTTAAGAAACAACAGCTTCTTTCTCTAAGTACGGCAATGATCTTAAAAATTTGAACTTAAGTCATCTGCAACAAAAGCCAAAAGTAGAGCTTGGTGTCGTTAACTAAAGATAAAGCAACAGTTGTGTCCTTAGTTGATTACCATCCATAGTAAAGTTCGTGACAATGATCATACGGCGATGTATGAGATGCGAAATAATGATTCGTTTTATACGCATAACTCGTATAAGCTCTGCCACCACAAAGCAGTGCTCTTTTCAACTGAGCTGAAGCCACAGCAATTTGGAACAGGCCAGTTTAATCTATGTCATTTTAGGGTGAACAACAGACCAGTTTCGAATTCCCAGTTACCGCTGACTACAATGACTACTGATTCAATTTGTAGTCTTAGCCTCGTTTTGGTTTCAAATATTCAAAAATACTAGTGCGAGAGAGCGAGAAGTCACACCTCCAACAATAAACACAGTTGTAAATAGCGTAAAACTACATTGGCATTTAGGAATATTTAACTTCATGTTGGGGCTAAGGCTGTACAAATGAATCCGTTGTCATAGGAAGTCAGCGGCAACTTAGAATTCAAAACTGATCTATTAAGACCTGTTGTGACTTGGTAGCTATGTAGATTGTGTCATGTTTTTCTTAGTTATAACTGCAATACAAATTAAGTCACAGTTGGGTAACGATTTAATACATGATAAGATAAAACAATGGGAGCGATCTTTCGAAGTTTTGCAGAACTCTGTAAATATCAAATACTAAACATTGAACAAACTTCAAAGCTCTAAGTTGTACGGTTTTGTCCGGAAAACTATGAAAGTTTTGCTGAGAGCATCTAACCAGCTGGCAAAGAAACAAGGCAGTTAGTTGTTCAGTGGTTCGTTCACCAATGGAATGAAGCAAAAGGATCAGCCACCTTCTGCTTTACATTCACTATGGTATTTAACAAGGAAGTTTGGCAAATGGTTTAAAACCTGATTAGATAACTCAATTATCTAACTGATATTTAAAAAGCTAAAATGTCTTTTGCTCACTTTGTTCTTATTAGCGCTGACAGGAGTCGTCCCCAATAACCGCTCCAAATTTTCAACTTCACTTTCCTATAGAAAACAGAAAAAAATATTAGCAACAATCTTCAATACAATTTTAACCGTACATTTTGCTATATCCTTAAATTAGTACTTAAAAAAGTTGATTCTCCTAAACCTTATGATTACGAACTTTTTTATTTCAGGAACTTATTTGACGGGTAAATTAAACAATTTACTTTGCTGGAGTTCTGGTACTATACACTTTCACTGTTTAATGCTATTATAGGGAACGGTTGAAAGGGTTTGTATATGCTGTCTAGAACCTGTTTTAACATTTTAAAAAATGTTCCAAAATAATCCAAAGCTTTCGCGCATGTTTTTTTAGCTGCAAGTAAGTAGCTTTTAACTAAGGGTGTAAACGGGGTAACGTAGTTCTGTTCTAAATATTTTTTGTCAGTTAACTATCCACAGCTTCTCATTAGTTAATTTTAGAACCGATCATGAATAATCACTTAGCTTTTAAGGTGGCTCTATATAATATTTTATAAAGCTTTGGATATTGCATATGCATAAATAATTTCTCACTTGGAAAATATCTATTACATAGCACTCGGTAGAAGGGCAATAAAAAAACCTACAGCCTTGGACTCTTTCAAATCCTAACGTCTGTAACACTCAACTTTAATGAGTGTAGACGAGAATTGTAAATAATTGTTGTTGCTCTGGCAACTACTGATAGAAATGCCTGGCTTCCTACCTGACTTCTAGATGGCGTTTCTAGGTTTCTACTCGGATGAATTTTCTTTGTTTTAGGGAAAACAGAGTAAACATCCAAGGAGTTTCAACTGACAAAGCTTCAAGAAATTCTGTACATAATTTTCGGAGGAATTCGCAATTTTCGTTTTTGACGCATATTACATTAATTTATGTATAAAATTTGATGATTTTTTCCTAACAGCGAGAAAAAGAAAAATCCTATTCATGTGCCAATTTTCAAAAAATTCACGATCTGGAAGGCAGCCAGTATGCTTTTTAAGATCACTCAAAAAACCCTGATTTTCGTGACGTCAACAAAATAGAAATTTATCAAGTTACGTTACCGCGCATGCCATTCATGCCCATGCTTCGCGCGCCAAAAAACTATTTTGAGCCACCTTAAAATATCAATTCTCGGAGAAATTGTTAACATTTTCGGCGCTTCTCAGTGATCAAGTAACCCCATTCAGCCCCTCTTAGCGGTTTAAAAATTAATAGGAAACCATAATGTTTGAAGAGAAACAAACGGTCAACAGGATAAGTTAATTGAGAATTATTATTCAAAATCATTTATCGAAGTTAATAGAAAATAGTTATTCAGTAAAAAAAATTAACTGCCTCCACATTGTACTGCGTTATAAAAACCGACAATGGAAACAGTTTTACCGTTATATGAGCTCAGTTCAACTATTGCTTATTATGTGGTGCCAAGTCGAAATGTCTCTCTAACAACCACTAAAACCAATCTTAACTATTTTTTACCTTGTATTTTTTAACGCTTGCTTCTTATAATTTGTTAATGACGTAAAATTAAACTGGCTGAACGCGAGATGAAAAGGAGGCGTCTTAACAATGAATTGCGGCAGAGGTTAAAGATAATAAAAAAGCTAAAACTCGGCGTTCTAGGCAAAAACAAAGTATTATAGCAAAGTATGACGACACGCATAGACTAAGTTGCTAATCATTTCAATTTTCTCAATTAGCTTTAGGGATATTCAATTCAAACTCATAACCAGCGCATTTTGTTTCCTGTCCTCAAACAACGACAGATAAAATAAAGGCTTTGAAAACACTGTTCATTTAGGAATCGGAAGAAAAAAACTAGTTCAAAGTTCCCCCCCCCCCCCCTCTCACCAGCTCCTTGTGTTCTGGAACATTGCAATACAAGCTATCGCCCTCCTTTGTCATCCGGGACCTCCCCTTCCAGTTAGGTCCTACGTCATAATGATGATGATGCACCTGATAAGGTGTGGATGATGTCACAGTCGAGGCAGCAAGTGAAACGGGGGAAAGGACGGTATCTTGCTGTCGTATTTTCACAGATTTTTTGGCACCTGAAACAAGAAGTAGATGCTTAAGTTTTCTAAGTGAAAACTGATACCAGCTAATAATGACACATGTTAAAGAGCCAGACTGTTTAGCAATGTTTGTCTGTCCACCAACTTATCTATATCTTATGTCTATCTACCCCTTCGTCTCTCTTTTCGTCAGTCTGTTTGCCTGTCGCCTGTGTCTGTCAGTCGTTGTACAATCTCCCGTTAAAATAAATGTAAGCATTTTTCTACACAACAACCTTGCAATTAAAAACAGAACTGCTGTAACCAGGCATTAATTTTTTTTTTAAATTGTGTAGATAAAAATCTAACTTGTATCACTGGTTAAAAAAGTTATTTGTAAAACTACAAAAAATGTTCCGACGTTTCGACAAAACTAATTGTCCTCATCAGGGAAGTTAAGAGATTATGCAAATAGCCGTGGTTAAATAACGTTTATAGTTTGATGAAAGAATTTACATATCATTGTTTCCTTTTCTTTGTTTTTCTTGAACAATAAGACGAAGGTATTCGGGTGGCAAATTCGCACCGTCGTCTCGGTTCATGAAATTTGGTTCCAAATTGATCTCCCATGCTTCCATTATCTTTCTTTGTTTCCATTTGGCACAAGTGCGTAGTAACTTGTAATTGATATGTAAATTCTTTCATCAAACTAAACGTTATTTAACCACGGCTATTTTAAAAAAAACCTTGCAATTATTTTCTTTACTTTTTTTTCCCAATAAATATCATATCAATTCATTGAACAAGGGCTTGCATCAATAACACTCACCGTGAGACGACGTTTTGCTCAAACGATGGTGATGATGAATTTCACTTGGCGTTGATACCAGACTATTTTCTGTTGGAGGAAGCACGGTTGTTAATCCATTTGTGGCAGGATATGTAGTTGGCGTAGTGTGAACACCAGTAGTGGCTGCTGCTGATCCACCATTGACTGGGACATGGCTAGGGCCAGTTTGTTTGGGACTGGCAGGAAATACGGTTCCAGGATACCATTGGGTATCCTCCCGTAACAAGTTTTCAATCTGCTTCTCTCGGTTCCTTAAGGCATTCCTCAGTGATTCCACCTCATTGGCTAGACCTGTGACAGTGGTGTCCGTGTAAGAACCTTTGTGATGAACATTTCATAAATCAAAAGCACATGAAAAAACTAAAAAATGATATTTTACAGCCGTTTTCAATTACACGTGCGGTCGCGCAGTTTGTTTACCAAGCTGTATTTTTTTTTTTGGTGGGCGTCAGCGAAAAGCCTTTCGTGTAAATCAGCTGCCTATATGATCTGAGTCAAACAAGGTTTGATTGACGTCCACCAAAAACCGAGTACGATGTTGGAAACAAACTGCTGGACCGCACGTGTTATTGAAAACGGCTGTATATGGTCCGCACGTGTTATTGAAAACGGCTGTATATGGTTTGAAAGTATGTAAAAATAAAGAGCTAGATTTTCCAGAGCTACAGAACTATCTCCTTGAAAATAGACTCGTTAAACAAAGGCTGAACAGAGAATCGCACTTGTAAAACCTCTCTGGTGTATAAAAGGTGGCATCAAATTTCTTTGTTAATTCAAAGATATAAATTCGTATCAAGTTGCTAGAGTTGTTGTTACCTTGTATGGGTGATCCCGCAAGGCCATCCACCCGAGGTAGAAACTGCTGACCAAACATATTCTTAAGCCTGTCGAGCTCCGCACTTTGTTCAAGAAGAGCTGCTGCAAGGTTACTAAGCTCATCGCGCTGTTTAGCTGCGAGAGACAAACTAAAAGTTAATAGGAAAAGCAATTTCGACAGTAAAAAAAACAACAAATGCGAACTATACTAACTACTTTTTAGTTTTCATCATCTGCCGTTAACCCCACGTAATATGAAAGAATGAGAATGATTTGTTACAATACCACTCATTCAACGGCACACCGGAAAAAGCAGAGCAAGTGGAAAATAGAGTTTAAAATACTTCACCTATTTGTTCTGAGTTGCTTGAGCCTCGACGCATTGCGTCCTGTAGCAGCGTATCCTTATCACGCAACAAGGTTTGTAACGCGTCAATCTAAAATAAGAAACATGAGTTTGAATATTAGTTTCGTAGAATTTGTGTACAGCTTCTTTGCCCGATCAACAAAAATACTTAATGTTTGAGATAATGTACAGTCTAAAAATAGGAGAATATGTTTTATATTGAAATACAATGAGTAAAGATTGTCGTTGAAGGTGTTTCGTTATGGATACTCTTGACTGGTTAATAACCAGAAGTTACAGTAACAAAGTACCTGATTCTGGGCTTGTGCCAGTCCCCTTGCAGCAACCTCCTCGGCTGCATCTCTCCTCTTTTTTGCTTTGATGTTATCCAGTTCTTTCTCTAGTTTTGACTTAAAGTATTTTCACAAGTCAGTTAAGCGAAATATAAAACTGCTCGCCAGTTTACGTTTAGTCATTCAGCTCGTTTACTTAAACTATCACAGATCACCTACACTTGTGCTTTAAACAAGAAATCTTAGAATTCTTGGAATGGTAAGCTTTTAATTTAATTGACTTTAGCGAGCTTTAATTTAAGCGCAATTGAGTAAGTTTACTTTTCTTTTCTAGTGCCATCACTGAAATACTAGAATTTTTTTTGTTCGAACAGAAAGTTACGTCTTTGAAAACTTTAGAAGTTTAAGACTTACTCTCACTACATTGACTACAGGAAGTGATTTCATCTTAGGTTTTTAACATCTGAGAAACATTCTCACACAGTTAAAGTAAAGGCTAATATGTTTAGATTGCGTAATCGATATATGTATAGTGTATTGTATCAAAGAATCTTTTAAAATTAACTCATACAGGCACTGTTTGTTCATATACGTTTATCTTTATATATCTGTAATTTAGAGTTACTTTACTATGTAAATGCGCATTAGCCAATAAATACATATAGTTTGCGAATAAAACTTTTTTGTTCATTCTTAGGACATACGTAAATGTCCTTTCCCAATATTAAGGATAATTTGAAAAGCTTTTCTTATCAATCGACTGTTCCATAG
>JAOEHV020053916.1:0-16974 GCA_025447995.2 Isaurus tuberculatus
TGGTACTCGACCTCACTATTTTCTTTTTTTCCCATGAAAACCATGGAAAGTTTGGGGTGCGGCTTATATGCGGGTGCAGCCTATCCGCGGGTAAATACGGTACTTGAAACTGAAAACCCATTGTTAAACTAACTTACAATTATCACTCAAATTGCTGGAAATGACCTTTCAAAGGTTTTTAATTCCTATTTTAAGTTTCTTTATTTGCCAGAAAACAAAAAAGAAATATACACAGATTACTGTAGTTCAAATTTATATCAAATGTAAGTTTAAAATTTTCCTGGCAAGAAAACTTATTAAAAACCACAAGGCTTCTTGGCATTAGCTACCTCAATAAGCAATATAGTTTATACTAAATAATTTTATGAAGCTGTTGTGATGACTTATTAAAACTGGCTTCACATTTATAATAAAGTGCAAATAAAGCAACAATACAAACAAACAATTACATCACAAAGGGCAACAAAAAGCAAAAGCAGCATGCAGTATTTAGCTAAGGAGTGTTTTCAGTCTAAATTTAAAAGTGAGATGGAGGCTTGCAGTTATCCCCTTAGACCACCATAAGATATTTGAAGAGTCTATAGGACAAAGACAATTATTAATGATTTCTGAACAGAACTAAAAAAACAAATGTAAAAAGAATTTAAACACTGATCCAAAGTCACTTATATTGTTTTAGCACTAGTATCTTCAATTTCATCACCATCATCATGCATTACGAGTCTGTGTTTCAATTTCATCATCATCATCATGCATTTTGAGTCTGTGTTTCCCTGTTCCGGGGTTGGACTTGTCTCATGGCAGAACTTAACTACCATCTCCATTCATCCCTGTCCTTTCCGTGATCGATGGTGAGATGACAGGAGTGAAGATCTTCTGTAATCACATCGTGCCAGGACTTCCTGGGTCTACCTCTCCCTCTTCTGCCAGCTACTTCGAGTGACTGTCATCTCTTTATCCAGGACTGGCTCCTGTGGACATGGCCGGCCCATCTGAGGCAGTTGTACCTCGGCATGTCGTCTAGGCGGCATACATTGAGATGCTCATACAAGGTTGTGGTGTTGACCCTTTCCTCTGCCTTCACTCCACATATCCAGCGCAACATGGCGTTTTCGTTCTGACAAAGCCGAGCATGTTCATCTGTCCTCAGAGCGCAGCCCTCACATCCGTACAGCATAACACTGAGTACATATACAACATATATCCTGTTCTTGTGTGTAGTGAGATGCCTCTGTTTGTGAGAAGGGGAAGGATGTTCCCAACTTTCTATGATGCAACTCTGCATCTGGTCATTATGCTGGCAGTTGATCCACCAGTGGCACAGATTGTGTTACCAAGGTAGAAGGTATCCACTACTTCGAACAGCTGGTTATCCACAGTAACATACTCAAAAGGGCATCCGTCAATGCGTCTGGCCGGGCCTCTGCACCTGTTGCATGTGTAGGTGGGGTCTTCTGTCAGCCTTCCCTTGATTCCACTGCAGGCGTTATAAATCCAGTGGGAACATCCAGAACATAAGATGGAGTTGTTCCCCATGCCATGTCTACAGACACCACATGGGAACTTTCCAGCATCCTTGAGCACAACCAGGTCCTTACCACAGCACATCAACTTGGTTTTCTTCATGTTCACTCGGAGGCCCTTGTTCTCCAGATGGCTCTTCCAAGTTGATATTGTGGCAGTTAGATCTTCTATGGTTATTTGTTTCTAAACCTTGCTAATTGCAGAATAAAAAAGCTCCTATATGTGCAAGAATATTGACTTTACCAATAGTATAAATTAGAACATTTTAAAAGCTTTGAAAAAAAGGGTTTATAGTAACAGGAAATTTAAAAAAAACAGTAAGCACTGACAGTAATGTTGTCATTGTAACTTGAATGGACAGGTGGTTTGTTAAAGTATGATCAAATCATTCTGGCATATCAAAATTAATTTTACCATGCAAAATATTTTCTGACTAAAAAAAAAGTCACATCTAATCAGAACTCCCTGCTGTTTTCGTTGATAATGATTGCTTTTAGGTCACTTCTCTACAATAAAGTGACAAAACAAATAAAGTGCATGATGAAACAAATAAAGTGTTTTGATAAAACAAAGTACATGATGCAATCAACTCTTCAAACAGGATTTGAATCTGTGGCTCAAGATGTTATTGTTAAGTATCAAAAAACAAATTCAATCTCAAACTTATCACAATTTACAAGTTACAGAAGGTAGTGGCCCTTTGTGAACAAAACAAGTACTTTTCAAGCAGTCACATTTCAATTTTTCCTGTCAACTAAAAATCACTTTAACAACTTGTTAGTACTGAAGAAAGCAGTTGAAAAGAATGACAAGAGGTTTCAGGTAGTCTTTATTTTCATTGGCTTCATATTATCCATTAAATTGCAATTCAGAGAAGTTGACTGTCTCTAAATTCATCAAGCAAAATATTGAGCATAAAACTTTGCAAAAGTAAAATCCTGTTTTGTAGCTTGGTACATGTATATTATGCATAATATCTGATCACACAGTATGTACTTTATCTAACTGCGTCACAAATATTGAGTCATAACTTCTAAGAGTAGATTGAAATTAGATAAGCTGTATTTCCTCTCTGATTCATTGAAAATATGAAAGCAATTCAGAAACAATGTTAAAAGCAAATACATAATATTCAACTTAAAATGTATAAGATTAAAAATGATAAACATAGGTTTGCCACTGGCTTAGTAAGTAAATTTATTATTGAGAGTCAGTGATACTTCTTCACATTTCCATAAGAATGAACCCATTTTTGGTATCGAAGCTGCATTTAAAAAAGTTTTAAGAACTATTTCAAATGAATGCACACTTTGAAGAAAAGCACAATACAAGTAGCTGGGCATTATTGTCTTTCACTTCCTGTGGTTTAAAAGTTGCGCTATATGAAGCATGCACCACTATATGACCAAACAAAGTAAACTTTCAAATTATCAACTCACTATAATTTCCAGCTAAATGGTTTTTAAAACCACTCTTAGAATATAATGCAGATTAGAAAATAACTTTTTTTACCTCAATGAATGCATTAATCGACAATGGCAATCAGTTGCCTTGCGGAGATATTACTTCCTCAAAAAATATGGGAACTAAAAAAAGGTTGAAGAAAAAAAAATTCTCTAACAAAAATAATTTAAGTTCTTTTTTACTCAAGATTAGATGGACATCTGTGTCTAAGTTTTTCTTTTAGCTTTGCATACACAAACAGGTAAAATTGTGATTAGCTCAATACTTTAATGCAGTACCATTAGCTCAAACTAGTATTATAATCTGTAAAAGGCTTTAATATCTACTCTTTCAGTGACCTTTTCAATAATTTTAATAATTACTTGCCATTGGCTATTGGTTGGAAGATAATTTCTAACTCTGTAGTTTGTTTTGAGAACTGGGCTGCCTGTGTTTTAATAGGGTTTCAGAGTTTTCCCTTCATTTACGACTAAGCTGAAAAATAAAATTCTTATAAAGAATTATGATCTTGATTTTAGCATTAACTGATTTTTTTTCAAGTTATTAGACTTCTGTTCAAACTATTTGATGAGCTTTTATAAATTTATACATTAAATTTAAAGTAAAAATAGCTGTATTTTTTGCCATACAAGGTCACATAAACATTAGAGCTGTTGCAAACATCTGACAAAAAGGCAAATAAAAACAGAGAAATATTTATTTGGTTGTTTTTTTAATAAAGTGGTAGTTAACACAATTGTTTGACCATTAACAATATTATTATGATATGTCATGTAACGAATGAAAAAAAACATTTGAAAACACTTGAGAATTTCTTCATCAGCTTAAGCAGAATGCTCAGGCTTAATTGTTATTCAGCCTAAAAAAACCACAACAATGACTTCCTAAATAAATTAGACCAAATAAAAAAGATGAGATGCAATGATTAAACAAAAAAATATTCATAACTATGGAAATAAAAAGAATTTTATAATTTGAAATAATCACTTTGAAAAAAAAAACGATTGAAACATAGAAAAACTTGAGAAAGAATTTGCAAAAACACTGCCATTAATCACAAGGTCACATGTTAATTACAGTTTTGCTAACAAAACATATTAAGTATCTGTAGCTGAAAAAAGCAATAGATAATGAGTGAGAGTTGTTTTTATAAAGTTATTCAGGCAGTTTGCACAAGAACAAATTAAAAGCAATTCTCCTATTTGACCTACTCAACTTCTGAGCTTTGAGTAATCAGTCTTGAGTGATCTCGGGTTGTGTCAACTGATTTAGAAAAACAACTGTCTTTTGATCACAAACTATTAACAGAAAATGTTATACTAGAACTTTCTTTATTAAATAACAGCTTTGAAATTACCTCATAATGTACATATTATTCCATATGTAATGCATTATGTATAACATAAGACATTTCAGCTGTTATGACTGAGTATTATTAAACTCAATCATAAGATATATGTCTTGAATGGTTCTTATAATCTGAAATCTGTATGCTGACATTTTAAACAACACTAAAACTAGGAAACTACAAAGATGGAACATATTGAAAAAAAGTATATTTCATGGAGTGTCAAAATGATGACAAATGAAATAGTGATCACATCCTAAAAATAGTATTTGTGCCAATAATTTTTCTTGAAAAGTTGGATGAAGTAGTTTCAAAAGTGGAGTTTGTTAGGTTGTACATGTTCAACCTATAGATTAAAGCTAAGTTCTCTCACATTTTCGAAAGCTGTTTTAAAAAACATTATTATGCTCAAATATTAAAAACATATACATTATTATACGAAATATATAAACATATTTTCTTCTTTTAAAGCTGTGAACATTGCATCATTTAGATGTTAAAATTGATGTGAAAGAGGGAAATCTAACTCTAATCGTTTTATACGTTAGAGTATTCATTCCTCGCTGGTAAAACAAACGCCACACCTTTTGTAAAAAGTCGCTGAAAGAAATTATCTTTCAGAATCAGAAGACCGTTTTTGGCACAAACAGCAGCCAAGCAAACTGATTATATACTCTATCGTTGTGCTTGTACAGTAACAGATATATTCATTTTAAAGAAGAAATAGTTCATTATAAATCTCGTACTGCACAAGTAACTCCGGAAAATTAAATTTTGATTTTGTGTACGCACCGAATATTATGAACGTAGCTTTGTGCCATTAATCATCAATTGACAACAGAAGAGACTTTCCGCAATTGATAAAACGAATGGAAATTCTTCTCTCAAGTTCGAAAAATCACGATTAAGGTTTAACTTATCATCAATATCGCTTTTTCAAAAAATAACAAAAGCTACAAAAGGTCAAATTTGCATTAATTTTCGAGGCTAAAACTCCATGTGAAAAGCACAAAATTTCACTTTCATGACGGATTAGAGAGAGATCTGTCAAATAGAATAATGTAAAACCCGAGACATATTTTTCAAGCAAATAACCTTTTTAAGCCAATTTAAAGGAACAAACTCTCGTAATTTGGGTCTTAAAACATTTTGCTCTACAATATTTTTTCCAGCTCACGATGAAGTGAATGAAACCCTATAAAATTGCTCATCATGTGGCGCCGCAGTTTATTCGTTTTCGTGCGTTCAGAGTTTGAGCTCATGCTGGTGGTCACACAACATCCATGGTTAAATCACAGCTCTTACTGGCGACTTATACTTTCCTTTATCGCGTCCGGACCCGCTGTGGGGTCAACTCATCTGAAATTCTACAATGAACTCCGGCAAAAGCGACCAAGCATCTTAAAACATAAACATGCCACTAGAATAAAGTTTCACTTCTAAATTTATACCTCTTTCAAACTAATTGCTTTCTGAAAACTTAAACACTTAGTACCGAAATAAACTTTTCCACGTTAACCAATTTACTATTTTTTTTTCAACGAGATTCGTAAATTGTTCGGGCAAATCGTCTCCCGTTGCGATATGTAGTTTTTTATTGTTTACGCGAAAGCTTTGCTCTGTCGCTAACCCCCGTAACTCGAGTCACGACTGTGATCTGCTTTTAAATTTACAACTAGCCAATGCTCCCCAGCTGGGATACAAGCAGTCAAAGAATATCAACAGGGCAACAAACAAATAGATACATTCAAGAAAATCACAGGAAAGACATAAGGGAAAGCCGCGATCAGCTGCGTCTAATATACTGCGTAGCAGAAAAATTCCAAACCCCTCGCTCAGGTCATATACAAGTCTACAACATACCCTCCAAGCTGGAACTAGCGGCGGATCAACTTCAGCCTGATATTGAAGGAGCAATTCTACACATGATGTATGTCCATGTCTCACGGCAGAATGTAATGGTCGCCAACCACCATTCGCAGTTGCATCTACATTGGCTCCGTGTCTTAACAGAACTTCTAAACAATCGCGATGGCCGTTGCGCGCCGCATAATGTAGTGCAGTCCACTGGCTGCGAGTTGCCGCATTCACATCTCCACCGCATTTCAAAAGCTCAATCAAACAATCAACATAGCCATGTTCCGCAGCTTCGTGCAAAGGCGTTAAACCATCATATGTAGCTATATTAACATTCGCGTTATGCTTAAGTAAGATTTCCACACAGCGGTACTGGCCGTGCCTCACGGCTTCGTGAAGAGCAGTCTTGCCATATTTATGACACCCATCAATTGGTGCTCCTGCTTTCAAAAGTTCACGAACGTCTTTCTTTGATCCTTTGTAAGCCGCTCTTTTCAATCTAGACACCAACACTTCTGGGCTAACTTCACCTTGTTCACGTTGTGAACAAGTAGAATTGCCCATTTTCTCCAGTGTTCTTGATGTTTTACTTTCCAAAATTCATCCCTAAATACTGCGACATTGCTGGTCAAGTTGTCTAGACTCAACGAAGAGAGGCAAATTATGCTTTCGCTCTATGTTGTGTCAAGGTTATTAGTTGGGGAGGGGGGAGGGGACATTTATCGTTCTCTTCAAAGAGTACCGAAAGATCAGTGATGTTAAATCAAGAGAAATGGTTTATGTTCTTATATCCCTCAAAATTTCTAATGGTTGATAATTTTAAAGGTCAATGCAGTGCTTTGATTTTATTTCTCTCTAAATCAAAAACTGAGTTAACGGCACAACCCTCTCCCTAGTCAGTAGCCGCAACTCTTTGAAGTTTTACCGCTAGTTCATGATAGGCCGGTTCAAAACTTTTGTTCAAGATGGCGCCTGGGGTTATTCGATAGCTTGACAAACAAAGGGAAATAAGAATTATCTAATTCTCTTTGACTTGTAGGTCCACCTGAAATATGTGGAAAATGAAAGATGCCATAAGAGATAAGTTGTCATCTTTATGACGTTATGACTGCTCGTTTATAAAGGTAAACTTAGTGGAGTAATTTTGTGTTTCAGAAAATCTAATAAAAACGTGAGACTTTTTCGATGAAATATAATTATTTGAAAGATATGCGTAATTATTATAATACAAGAAACAAAGATGACGCTTAGTTCTTATTCGTGCTGGCGTTTTTCAATGTCGGCTATCGTCACAGTTCAATTGACTATTCTTATAAGGCGCCACTCTTTCTCCGCGATAATTTTTTGTATGTAAATCAAAATAATGGTGCCTCTCGGACTAGGTCTGTCACCCACGTGGATTGCAAAGAGTCTTATTGGCGCTGAAATGAATAAGACACTTCACAGTGGTATCAATGCGAGAGCGCATAAACTCTTATGAGCTGATTTTAGCGAATAATTGTTTGTGTGGCTTCTCAAGAGAGTTATATTTTCAAAGTGTTTTATGACTGTCACACGTGTTGAGCGAGGCATGTGCAATTGACATGCTCAGAACTCGTAAAACTGTTTAGCGCAATGGCGGAATTCAAACAGAGAGTTTGTCTTGTTTTGGAAAACAGATATAGAGTTTTGTCACTAAAATTTAAGAACAAATGCATGGCTTAAAGAATCAAGGAAGGAAGCCATTTATTTCTGGTTGTTTTGTGTTTACAAGTCCAGGATAATATTATTGGCACGCTTCGACATCTTGGAGCCTAGTGGATAAGGAATCTATTTTTAAAGATATTTGTATGCGTTTGGGCTACGAGGTACGTGTCGTTTCGCTTAATTCCTATTCAGCACAAAGCTTGAAACAAAGAGGAAGGTTTCCTTTCATTCAATAACTTATGAATTTATTCAAATTTTTAGTTTAAATATGAAAAGTTTCCTTGTTCTTGTGAAAAGCATTAAAATTATATTCGTTTATGGTGCCTCAAATCTGCAGTTAACAGATATTGAAGATGTTAGTGATTATAATAAATAAATTCTACCACTTTCGAAAGCTCTTGGAATCATGGAAATGTCTCCAACTTGTCATTCATGTTCGAAATACATGTCATCTTTGACTCTTAATGATAATATCAGTCACGTAGATCAAGTCTTGTCAAATTGAAGTAATTTTTATGTTCTTTTGTCGATGTTCAGTTTTTTTTGTTGTTGTATTTCCGAAAGTTTTTGGTTTTAGTTCTGTCTTTCAAAGAAAACCGCTAATTTAGCTTCAGTGATATTAACCAACACCCAAAAGTTAACTTTTTTGATCTAAACTTTTTAAATAGATCAGTTCATACGGCTGGTTTTAATAGTAGCTGTAATTTATGGCAGTGGAAGGATGGTATTCTTTTGGATTTTTTTACTGGTGTATCTGATCTCATTTGTTGTTTTGCTTTAAACATATCGGAAGCATAATTTGAAAATTCTGTATACTAAGTCTATTTTTAGCTAACTAGCTACATATGATATGTACAAAATATTTTTTTTCAAAAAAAAAAATTTGAGAAACTATTTTACCTATTATGAAGACCATTTGACAGAAGTCACTTGAGAATTTTGATTGTGACAGATCAAGCAATATCAAATGGAATTTGGTCAAAGTTTAACATTTTGTGCAAAGTGGTAAACATTTAAGTATTTTAGTTGTTTAAGGAGTGAACAAGATTTTTGTTGAGAAGGTATATTCTATTAATATCAGTTGTAGCAATTCTGCATTTAGGTAAAAAGTTCAAAGGTTAAAGTTAAATATTGTCCTTATAGCAGGTAACTTTTGCCACTTTATATGTAATTTTGTTTTAAAGGAAAACCAAGCCAAAGGCATTTTGATAATAGGGAAAAAATCAGATGCTACCAGATGAAGTGTTTGACCGTAGAATATAAATGCCACAAAAATGTTAAAAATTTGGAAAGATTTGGCTTAGCACAAAGTGACCTTGATAAGGTTTTTCAAGAAAATCACATAGGCAGTCTTAGAAATTATATATATATTATAATGTAACATGAAAATAAAACTTGCTTTCAAGAAGTTTGATATATTGATATATAGCAAAAGATTTTTAAGCTCAATACTGTTGGATTGGGAAACGGGAGAGGAAGTAGCCAGACATACTGGCATCTCAGGAAACAAAATGTTTTTAAGCAAATGATTTCAGAATGTGAATGAATCTGCATTTAAATTGTAACTGCAGCTGCCTTACTTTGTCATATTTCCTTATTTTTTGTTGAAAATATAAACTTGAGAACACATGTTAGAACTCATATTAGTATTGATTTTAAGTGATAAGTTTATATTAAAATCTGAAGTGTATCTTATATATAAAATTACAGTGTGAAACAATTATTATAGAAAATGATTACTATAAAATAGTAGAAAGCAGTTTTAATGTTTTTGACTGAAACGTTTAGACGTAAATATATTGCTATTGAAATGATTTTTGTGGTCTTTTTGGGGACTTTTAGGGGGCTGGTTACTATGCTTTTCTTAACATTAACTTTATTATTTCATATTTATTGTTGAATAATTAAGAGCTTCAGTCCCTAAATGATAAAGGGAAGAATTTGACAACACAATTTATATTTTATTCTAAGATGTCCAGCTTTATGCTGATCTTGGACCAAGTCTGAAAACTGATTAAATTAGCTGTCAAATAGAACAAAATTCATTTTCAATTTTTAATGTTTCGTTTCTGGTAATGATACATTCAAGTTTGAACGGTAGCAGGTGCAGGGGCATTTGGTGATAATTATTAAGTCAGTATGATTGTAACAAATAGTAAAGGGAATTAGTTTATGTCATTAATGTAAGATAATTAATAGATTCTTTTTATCAGCTTTACTGCACCAGTGTTTGTTAAAAGGCTCCGGCCATTCTGTTGTGTTCTCAATGACAAGGAAACAATTGCAACAGGCAGACCTTGAGACTATAAACCACCAGACTCCTGTCTCCAGTTAAAAGGCTACTAAAAGCTTTAAGATTATCCATAGCTTTCTTCTGGCTTGCATAGATGTCACTATAATAATAATGCATGTTTCATTAATGTATCATTGAAAGAAAAATGTGTTAGAACTAAATACGTATGCATATATACATACATTCATAGTGATTACATACTCACTTAAATTATTATTTTTTGCCAGAAAGAGGATTTTCATGAGTAAAAATTTATGAAAGTGAAATTAAGTGGTCATGAAATACTCCAAAAAATTAAAAAAGCTTTACAAAATTTTCAGTTATTCATGATCAGTTGAATATATAGAATATTATAGAATAATAGAAATTTATGTTTATGTCAATTTCTGACCTAATATCGAAAAATGACTTTTTTTATAGTTTGAAAATTTTCTGCTTATTTCCTATAGCTGATACTTCTTCACAGGCCTCCTCCTCCATGCAAGTGCGTGGAGTTGGGTCTGGCTACTTATATCAGTGGAAAGTATGAGTTGATCAAGCTGGCAGGCGGGCTTGCATTCATTGTCAAATGTTAGTTTTTAAATAACTTTCAATCTTTGTTTCAGATGTTGGATAGCAATGATTGCTTGAGAGCACAGGCAAGTAATATTAATATCTATCAATCCATGTTTTATTGTTAAAAGTAATTTAAAAAAGTTATGTTGATAGGTTCAGCTAATGTTGGATAAGTTTAGTTTCAATTTTTTTATTGATTTTTAAAAGTGTCAACATTAAAGCCCTTGGATAACAGATCAAAGCCATTGCATTAAAAGCTTTTTTTTAACTTTCAACTTCTTTTGAAACTTGCTAAAAACATATTGAATAACAGAGGTGTGGACCTATATACTACCATATATGATTATATATTAAACGTGACGCTGAGCAATAGCATATACCAGTGGACAACTATTTTGGCCTTATTAACGTTTGCCACACTAGTATGGTTTAGCTAACAAACAGACCTAATAAGACTGAAAAGCTGGCCACAGTAGCTAACACTCAAATCTTAAAATTATTTAATATATTTGGTAGATTTAAGGTATATGCTTGCTGCCAACATTGCCTTGGTTAGTGCCCAGTTAGTGGATGTCCTTCTTGTGTAATAAAACACTCGATGTACCATTGCCAACCTTGTGATTGTCTTTCTAATTACGTCTCACTCTATGCATTTCACTTTGTTTGTAGTTCAGTTTATCTCAATGTGCTCTTAATATACCTACTGTAGCTACTAAGCTAGCTCTTGTCTCTAAAAGGAAGAATTATTTTTCCATGCCAACTCAATGTAGTTAATTGCGCATTTCAAAAGAAATCAAATATTATGCTATAATTCCAGCTTTGGTTAAACGCTATTGCAAGTATTTTCTTGATTTAGTCCTCTTCAGAGTCAAAGATGAGTTTGAATGATATTTGAAATCTGTTTATGCTATAGAATATAATAAACCAAGCTTGTCAGAAGGCTCTCAAGAGGAAAAAACCATCACAGTCTCTTGGAAAATGGTAAAACGACATTTTGGGTTTTTTTTCTTTCAAGGGAAACTGGAGATTTCTAGTCATTTCTTAATCTCTTCCCCACTTTGTTATGAATTAAGGCCGAGCAGCTGAATGTGAAAAAGAAAGATATTTTGTTGTGTTGATCATGCATCATGAGTCAGGTATATAATATCAAGTCAGATTAATATTGGTTATTATACTTGGAGGGGCTGTTGTGTCTCATCATCAGGAGTTGGAATTTTTTCAGACAGAACATCCTAAATGAAGAGTATGGTATAGTTTTCTCTGCATTCACATTTTAATCAGGGGGGGGGTATTGTGGTAAGTCAAGTGTTCTAGGGTATTATTTGGAAAGGTGTATACTTGGGGGAAGTTTTTATTCAGGCAGGGGGCTCTTTTTTAGGGTGCAATATATGTATTTAATGAAGGCATAATTATTATATATATCAAGGGGGGATACAGGTTTTTGCTTTGAGGGAGGGTTATATTCAGAGGCTTATTTATACTGTGGCTTATATTTGGAAGATAATAATGGGCTAGTATTTGGGAGGAATGTATTTATGAGGCTTATGTTAGGGGGCATTTATTTGGATGGGGGGGGGGGCTTTTATTCTAAGGCGTGTATGTGGATTTTGGGGGTTATATTCCGGAGGGAATATATTTAGAGGTAAGTTATAATATTTTAAGTTATGCTTTTATTTCAGGGGGATTATATTTTGGGGGACATATCCCATGTATTAAGGGGGCTTGTATTATGAAAGGGGCTTATATACCATGTATTAAGGGGGCTTGTATTATGAAAGGGGCTTATACATATTGGGAGCTCTTTTATATGGATGGGCTTATAAAAGAATGTTTATACCTGAAAGGCAGTGATAGCTCTTGTATTTGGGTGCTTGTACTTGCTTTGAGGGATTTTACAACATGGCATACTTTTACCTCAGCTTGATTATTAGAATATTTTTTATTCATAGTGTAATAAACAAATTCTTATTTTTAAAAAAATTTGTTGCGGGATTGTTTTAAAGGCAATCACTTGAAGATCGGTTGTTGGACTGTTATATTGAGTCATGTGAGGGAGCTCCAAAAGACAAGGTTTGTAGGGAGAATTTTACATTGCACTTTATAGTACTTATTTAATTTAAATCTGTGGAATCAGGTGCTGTTTTCATATAATGCAAAGAAATTTATAGACAAAGAGGCTATAATTATATTAAACAATTATAAATTGGACTGTCAAGGTTAAGCAAAATATTGTAATTTGTCAGTGGCGAGGAGATTCATTATTTGCCAAAGCTGAAGGCTGAGGTAAATAATTAATTTGCGAGACAATGACAAATCACAATATTTTGCTCAACCTTGTCCAATATTTGTTTTATCATTCGATCACTGAATTTTTTTTGTGGGAAGTGTTAATTTTCAAGTGGTAAGTGCACTCTGCCTTATAAAATAAGTCAAGTCGGTATTTTTTTGATAGAGGAGGTCGAAACTATGCATGAGTAATGCGCATGAACAGTGTCATATTTATAGGCAGTTATTTGTAGGTCTTGTGGTTGGCTTGGACCAACGAGAAAGATAGAAAATTTCCATCGAATGGTAACACTATTTATTGGTGTCCCATGCCAAAAAAATCATAATCTTTTGTTAAAGGTAAACTACTATGGAGCTGATGACTCAAAGCCATTCACTAATAATAATTTACTTTTAATTTGATTTAATGCATAGAGATTTTGTCATGGAGTAAGACTGTTGGAAAAGATTGTACTACAGGATAATTTATCAACATTGGTTGTGAATTTGTACCCTGGAAATGAAGGATATTCATTGATGCTGAGGGGAAAGAATGGTACAGGTTAGTTTAATTTCTTGGTGGATAGAAAATGCACTTATCTGCTGTTCCATCATAGAAGTCATTCTTATTTAGTGTCCTTTGAAATTTCTGCTGATTTTTGGTCTTTGACTTGTATATATTGAAGTTTTCTCAAACAGACACCATCAAGTCTGTGTCATTGACTAAATCTTGTCATCTAAGCTTGCAGTTATGGGTAATCGGGAAAATTGAACTACCATGATTAATTTTGATTGCCAATGAAAAACTTAAGTATAATTTTAAATATTTTTCTTATTAGGATACCTGGCTAGGCTTTATCATTGTATATAAAATTATTACTTTTTTTTAATCAGCATCACTTGAGACAGAACTGTTGCTGTCAGCCACAGTAATGTGACATCATTATTAGGAAATATCAAAACAGTGCAACATTTTTTTCCTTTTTACAAGATACCTTGCCCAAATCTCTGACACATTGTTAGTCATTATTCTGTTGATAAATGTAATTAAATGTTATATGGTCATTGGTGTTCCCTTTTCAAAGCATTATGGCTCTTAAACTTTAATTCAAGTTTAAATAATTTTTATTTGAAATTTTTTGTTTAAAGATTCAGAGACAGTGCGACTACCATATGAGGTAGGTTTGTGCAGGACAAATCAGTAAAAATAAGTTGAAAATAATTAGATATTTATTTACAGAAACTTGTCGTTTAGCTAGAGACTTTTCTGCTTGGGTCATGTATGTACAATAAATTTATATAAAAAGAATGTGTAACATCTCTGTCATAAATTCCCAAATGGCTTTCCTTGTAAAAAAAACTAAATGTTTATTTAATATAAAAATTTTTTCCTTCTCCTGTTCAAGATTTTCAAGTAAAAATCTAAACATGACTGATACAGTAAAAACCCGCATATAAGAACCTAGATTTTTCCAACTTATCCTAAACAGGTTGTTATAGAAATGGTATTTGGTGGGATTTTAGGCTACTTTATAATAGGTTCTTAAGTAGGTTCTTAATTTGATATGGGCACTAGTGATCAGCACAGGTTACTACAGGGTATATATGTGAGAAGAGACACATGGATCTGTATTGTTAATAATTTCACAGTGTAATGCTGTATTGGCAAAGACATGATATGATTTTCATTTTAGTTCATTCTTTGAATTGTACTGACTGAAACCTAAACTAAATTTTTTGTTTTGTTTTTTCATCTGTGCCTTCAATAAAAGTTTTAGGCAAAATAGGTTCTCATAAAATGGGGGTTTAATATGAAAATTTTAGCCTTAAAGGTTCTTGAATTTTAGGTTCTTATATGTGAGTTTTTGCTGTATTTCAGATAAAATTTTTCTTTTGGGTAATTGACCTAGAAACAAATTCTGCAATTCGAATTTGACTTTATGTTAGTTCATGCTCATTTGTCTTTAAGCATGGTACGCAAATAATCTTTTGGTAATTCCAAACCGTTCTTGTGGTTTGCTTTCATTAATCAAATGAATATATATATTTTGTGAAGGTATTGCATTTTTTGCCATATAAATAAGTGGAGGTAAATTTTTGAAGTGAATTTTCATATTCCCAAACCACAACTTATTTGGTAACTAAGAGAAACTAATTCCGCTCCATTTTTTGTAGGAATCTGAGTTTTTGGAATATCTTGATGCCCAGGAGGTAAACATTTTAGAATACATGCAACAAAGGAATGTAGATATTTTTGTTATAATTCATTCTTCCTTCTTTTTTAAACAAAAATATCAAATTTACCAGAGGTGAAAAATTTGTTTCTGTTTCAGCTTCCTCCAATTCTTGTTGACTTGTTGGAAAGGTCACAAGTAAATGTGTTCTACAGTGGTTGTGTTATTGTGGAGGTTAGGGATTTCAGACAGAGTGCTACAGCCAGCTCATATGACAGCTATTATGTGCTCTTACAACCAACATACCAGGTAAATTGTGTGACATTAGTAATAAAACTATTTAAATTTTCTTTGTCCTATATATTCTAAACTTTGTTATTTTACTTTAAAGCTATTCTTGATGATGTGAATAATATTGTTTCTTTTGTTCTGATTTTTATAGACATTGATCTGTGATGTAAATGCCATGACAAGTGAAAACTCAAAATGGACCCAGGAAGATAAGCTTAACCTGGAAGCTCAGTTGCTACTGGCAACAGAGGGGCCGTTGTGTTTGGATCCAACACCTGATGTGGCTAGAGTGTCAAATCAGCTTCAATTCAACTATAACAAGCTGAATTCACCAAGCTTGAAAAGGTATGACTGCCAGGTTATCTGTCTTAGTAGCTAGTATTCATTCAAGAAGATTAATGATATGGACAAGCTTATTGTACATAAATTTTTGTGGAGCATCCATACAAGCCGAGTAATGTGCAGGGCTTGTGCACCACTTGGAAAATCCAGAACTCCTAAAATTTCAGGGTTTTCCATTCAAGGCCTGGGGTTATTTGAAAAATGAGACTTGCTTTAATTGATCAGCTATTTGGAAAAAAAATATTTGAAATTTCAGTCTATAGCACATTTAATTTGATATTGATCAAAAAATTTTTTTCTATGGCTCTTAGAAACTTACGGCCCTTGAGAAATTTCAAACCCTTTGTTCGTTTCTGCTTGGAATGGTACTTGGATACATGCGAATGGCATCATTTCTGAATAAGATTCAAGTATATTTTGTTGAATCCTGTAAGTTACTAAAACCAAAGCATATCCGACAGTGTTTTCTGTTGCAGATCACTTTCTCTGTGCAGCCGTGAAGAAATATTTTTTCACAGAAGTACTTAAAGTTGTATGATCAATATTTTGAAATTAAAATTTTAGATTGAAATAGGTTTGAATGCACTTTTGATAAAGTGTAGTATTTCAAAAATTGTGTTGTACTTACCTCAACTAGGAAGTATATTCCCTTTACCTAAGAAAGGAGTTTTTAAGTGGTATTTTGTTCTTAGAATGAAAATCTGTAATAGAATAATAAGTATTTGAATTTTTTTATTTATCTTTTTGTTAAGTTTTTAGTTTAGGTTTTACGTGTCTTGCAGGGCTGTAAAAAGGCATTCCCAGGCATTTCGAAACAGATCAACATTGATGTCTCTCAGCCCAGCACCACCAACCTTAAAACTGCTGGATTTTTTGTCACACTATAAAAAACCTCAGCCTCCTGTAAACTTGAGACTTGCGAAAACTCCGCAAACAATTGATACTTGGAAACAAAAAACTGTAAATTTGCCTCTGCCATCAAGGGTTGATGTAAGTACTTAAAAGACCACTTAATTTTGTGCAGATGTGTGTGTTTAGTGTGATTTATGTAAACTTGATTACCATATTTACCCGCGGATAGGCCGCACTTTTTTCCCCGAAAAATAGGACCGAAATTAGGGTTGCGGCCTATACGCGGGTACAAGCGTTTTGACACTTCATTAATATGCAAGAGA
>JAOEHV020054008.1:0-16970 GCA_025447995.2 Isaurus tuberculatus
TAGTGTCCCGTCCAGGGGGAGTCTACGACTCTCATCCGCTTAACACTACAGAAACCGGAGATAAGCGCCGGCTCCATTGGCCACTAGGCTCGTAAAGGCTTAGCTTTTAGATTGAATAAACACCAAAATAAGATATTTTGTTTATTTAAAAGTGTTTTATTATTTTATAAACTACAAAGAAGTTTACTAAGCATTTTTTTGTAAAACATTCCACAACTTGGCAAACTTGACAAATAATGTTGTGTAAGAGACCCATTTCATTAAATATACTTTGGAATTTTTATCACACTTTTGTAATTTTTTTTTGTTTTTGTAGCTTCTCTAGTTAGTTTTGTTTCCTTCCTACAGATAATTATATTCGATTCATACCTTTTATGGAAATCAAAATATCTCAGCCCAATATCATAATACTAGAATAGTGTCTAGGTAGATTCAATCCATAATCTTTAATTAAACAGTTAAAGTTTATTAAACGCACAATTTAGACAACTTATGGTTAAAGCCTTGTGATTATCACCGTAAATATTTAAAGGAGCTGACGTTTCGTTTTCATTCGTCAGAGAAACGACACTACTTACTGTAATGATCAAAAAATTTCAATCTTGAGATGTCAAGATCGCACTTAGTTCATACTCACAAACGCATTTCAATACACTCAATATCTTTTTTTATAAAAATCCGGTTTATAATAATCATGAGGCTCAAAATCCCTTGAAAATTAAGAATTATGTAAGAGCCAGCTCAGGCTAAGGTTTATTTTTCAGCACTTCTAAAATATTTCAGTGCTGATGGCTCAGAGGACTATACTGGAGAGGAACAGATTACATTTATTATTGACATGTAGATTGAAGTTATTCTTTTCTGATGGATTATGTAAATTATATGCACGAGGTTGTGTTACATTTTTTTCAATACAAATAAAAAATACAATTTCTGGAACTTGCTGTTGTTCTGTATCCTAACCCTGTATCTTTACAGCTCGTTTGTTTAAGAATAGATTTATAAGAGCGTTTAGGCTGAAATTTGAAAAAACTTTAAGAATCACATTAAAAATCATTTGAGGCTGAAATCACTGGTAAAGCTAAGAAACAATTGAGGCTCACACGAAATGTCGTGATTCTTCAAAAAAATATTGAGTGTAGTTTAATTTAGATACTGATGAACAAGTATGGAAAAGGTTTACAGTTTATTGAAAATCTAGCATTTTGAATGTTTAAACATAATTTTACCAAGAAAACTTAAAGAGTTTACTACCTTCGACAGTCATGACGCAAAAAACGCGTTTCTTGACTTCATAGTTAATTTTTGTCGCTGTTTTTAGAAATGTGTTGTTAAAAAAAGTACTTTGACGTCATTCCGAGAAAATAAAAATAAACTTGTTTATCAGATGTGCTTTGTAGAAGCCTTATACATATGAGAAACTTTCGACTGCAATCTTGCAGATACCGGATTTTCCTTATTTGAAGGACAACAATTTAATCGTGGCCAGTTGCATTCTATCGTGTCGAGATGTATTGGACTCTAAATGCTTTAATGACACTTAGAAATTAGCGGATTTGGTAGCATGAAAGTTTTATGACGAAAAACAATACCAATTTCTATGAAAGTTTTGCCATCACACGAGTTTATAGTGAGAACATAATGGTGCGGCAAAAGAAGGGTTATGAAAAGACGAACGGCTGTTGGAACTTTTAACAAAATGAGCGCGTCTAAAAGAAATATAAACGCTGCATTAATATACATGAGATGAGCACAAGATATTCAGATATAGATTTATTGTGGTTCAAACTGTCACCGAGAACAAACTGAAAGTGTGCCGCGAATGGGTCTTTTAAAATTGGTCTTTGTTTTGTCCGTGTTACTTGACTACTGCGATTGTGTCGAGTTAGAAAAATTCATGATTTATCGAAAAGAAAACCAGAAAAGTGACAGATTTGTTATTTCGAACAAAACTTGTAACACAAATATTCCAGCTTCTAATTGTTCATACTTTGGGGCTTCTCAAAGTAGCAAGAAGTGCGAGTGCATTTGTCGTTCTCCAAACTCTACCTTCACTTATTGGGACGGTTTTTCTCGCTGTATCAATGACAAGATGATATGGAATAACGAAGGTAAGGTTTTGGTGATGACTAAACTAGACTTTTAGATGTAACTGGGCAACTCAAGTTCAAAAGATTTCGTGATCAACGCCATAAGTGATAATCATAAATTTTTCAACTTTGATTTACCTATATAGAATGCAATCTGATTCTACTCACGGAGACACTGTTTAAAACTACGTGAAAGCGTATACCTCATGCAAATTACAAATTTCTATAACTGAATATTAGTTTAGCTGTGCACTTGGTTTTTGTAATGTATTTCAAAGAACCAGTAACAACATAACTAAAATTTCCCGAGAAAGATTCATTTTCATACACAAAGGACTAACAAACAGTTTTATTTTTTATCATGTCTATATAAATAGTTTAGATAACAAGCACCTTTGTAATATCATATCTTCCTTTATGTATACAACAGTTTCGTCATACAAACCATTTGAACAAGAACTTTGGTTAAAAAAGGTTCCTACGGTAGGCCACGCGTATCAAAAGATAAACATAAGAGGGTGATGAAAGGTCGGAATATATGGTGTGAGCAGACAATAGACCAAAAACAAAGACATACTGCTTGTATGCGGAAAATATTCTTTGGTAGTTTATTGTTCTCCAGATTTAATCAAAGCCTAAAATAACCGCGCACAGAAAGAAAAAAATGTTTTGCAGACTTATTTAATCATATCTCTGATGATGCCGTAGAACGGCGAAAGCTCAGATTTTATCCATCTTATAAAATTTTAAAGTTTTTATAGAAGTTTTTAGAGTTTTTTTTATACAGCTATAGGCAGCAATTGCGTTTATTCGTTTTATATTTTAACTAAAATGCTGTTAAGGGACAACTTCATGAGTTTTGCAGACTATCGGTTTCATTTTTGTAATCATTATACACGTACTTATGCACTTGACTTACCTTATACCGCAGGTTCTCGAGTAAATAGATTTAAGAGTTCCTCTACGTAGTCTTTAGCCGGAAAATTCTCTTTAAATACGTTTTTTAAAATCAAAAAACCCAATGCATCTAATGGTAGAATAATTTTATAAGAAATATATACTCATAAGGAAATAATGAGTTATTAGCAATGACACTACGAAACGATCTTCGCTACACAAACTAAGTAATTGCAGAAAAGAATCTTTCAAAATAAGGTTTTAACGGGATTCTAATACCTCTACGGTAAAATTTCAGCGCTCTTCTCATCAGATTAATATTTCAAAATATCCTTGGTACGTAGTTTGGTGAGGAGGGGTTGTTGCTTTTAGGGCCTGAAATAAAGTGATTACTACAAAGGCTTGAATGTCTTGAAGGCTTCCAAGGCACTTTTTACCAAAACAAACTTCAACTCGAGAAATTGCTCTCAACTCTCTCGATCCTTGTTTTTTGGAATACGATAAAATTTCACTCTGTCTCTTCCATCTCTATTCGAACAGTTTGCAGCACAGCAAACATTGCCAGAGCGCCATTCTAGACGTTTCTTTTGAGACTTACTTTCCGAACCAATACTCTCCGCCATATTTTCTTGATTGGTAACCCGCCAGCGAAGCTCAGCCTCGATTTCATGCCAATTAGTGCGTTCTGCGCATGAGTGTGAAATTGGCTTATTGGAGCTAGTGAGCTGATGGGTCTTATTCCAGCCACTTTAAGGGGGCTCTACAGTCAAAAACCGAATGTTCACCAAAACTTATATTTTTTTAAATTTTGCTACAAACAGCTATCATATTTCAACTACCCAATACAAAACAATACCACAACACTGTTGTTTTGCTCTTTTGTTACTATGGCAACAGACCCAGTTCTTATAATGTGTCTTTAAAAAGCCTATCCTGCTAGCAAAAATCTAGCTCTTTAAATAAGCTAAGAGAATCTGAAAGTATTTTTTACAGATAATATTTATAAAGATCTATGCAATGACCTACTATTATGAAACTACTATTTGTACTTGCTGAGAAAAAAATCTTTGAACTTAAAACTTTTGACTGATGAAAACTGAATTTTTTGCTCCAGTGCTGATAGTGATTTGAGTGCTACACAAAATCAGTGCAGCATGAAAGATATTGCTTGCACAATTCCTAAGTGCAAGAGAAGCTATTATTTTAAAAGTGCAGATTGAGAGAAGGGTTACCGTGGGACAATAGATATAATTCATGTAGCCTACAAAATTAGTGTGGCTAAATAAAAAAATTCCTGTAGTCAAGATTTTTAATCATCTCAAATTTTATTACTTCCAAAGTATTTATTAGATATGAAAATAGCAAAGACAAATATATAATGAACCAAAACTTTGCTTATTCCCAAGGCTTATGGAGTTAAAAAGTCACAAAATGTCGATTTAGCGCAAATTCGAGCAGGACCAAATTACAAAATATAGCTGAAATACTGAGTTCTCTCAGGACTTTCTTCACGTTGTAATCTTTTATCAAGAAACAAACCCTTATGAAACAACTCTTCTACTTTCTTAAAATGCAATTTATTGTGAAATACCTATTAAATACAGGTTGCAAACACTCCATTTCTGGTAACTTTGTTGAAGCTTCCGTACTTGACAACTTTGCCCTATTGCATGGCGGAAAAATCCAAATATTTTCGCGCGGGAGAGTCCCCTTCCATCAAATTTCTAGTTTTTATAGAAGTCTCAGACCAGGCTACCAATTTGCACAAAAAAGCATCCAGATGCTTTTTTCATTTAGTCAAACTTGCAAAAATGCAGAGTACAGCTGGTGAGACCAAGCGCATTTGCTGCAAGGGCCCCTTGTCCATGAATGACAAACCGTCAGCCGATCGAAGAAAACATGCCAAAAATTTTGTCAAATTCACAGTGACAATATACAGTTCTTCGATATTGACAAGGTTTAAGCCTTCTTAGCCCTTTATGATGAGCTCAGGCACCCAGCAAATGTCCACAAACCCCCAAAAATGGTGTCATTTTTAACGTTGTGACTCAGTCTCCCATTATTTATTTATGGTAAAAATAGAGTTTTAAAACACCCACCCACATCTGCCTCAAACACCTTATTTCTGACTGTTGATCCCCCTTAAGGTTTACAACAATTATTTTGATTTAGTTTATAACACGGATATAGCAGTGTCATTACGAAAAACTTATTTTCACGCTTAGTTTCTTTCACAATTATTTAGATTGCGCGCATAATCGATAGCAAGATCAGTTCATCAACAACGATTGAACTTAAATTTTTGAAAGTCTTGGTGGATCATAAGTGAACCAATAATACTTAGGTTTGGCTATTGTAAGATTTTTTCTTATTTGTAAACCGCCTTTTAAACATTTTATACTACTATGTAAATTAACCGTACGAAATTTTTTTCTTGCCCAGATTGCGATGTAGACTTTTTCTCGAAAACAGAGCTACTGAAAACGATAAAGAAAGGTTCCGCAGAACAAATAACACTTTTAAAGAAACCTGGTAGCCAGAAATGTCTTGTGGATACGAACTCTTCTTCATATCTAGGATGCGACGGTAGTTGGTATCCAATACAGAAATACTCCAAACTGTTCAAAATAAGAGACTACGGAAACTTGTTTTTAAATGTAAGTAAAGTTGCTTCAATTTGCGTTTTTTAATCGCAGTGTAGGCAGAAATGTTCATCGCTTTATGTAATGTAAGAAGCTGACGTTTTGAGCGTTCTCCTTCGAGAACACAAAGTCCCAGTAACTAAATGGGACTCGCCAAGATTTTTGGCAATAAGGCGATTAAAAGGAAAACGATGCGAAAAATCAAATTACTTCGAACTAGAGCAATTTGCTTGTCTTTAAAATGCTCCAGCAACCAATTATTGAAAAATATTAAAATATTTTCCATCTTAGAGTAAAACTAAGTTTAATTTTGTCAGTAGTTCTAAATATTACAGTTTGTTTGTATAAGTAACCATTGGCAATTCATGGAAATTTTCTTTTACAAGAAAATAGCATAACCATATTTGTCATACATAACATCATGATATATATATACAACCCCACATAAAATATAAGAACCTATATTTTTCAAGTGAGCCTAAACTGGTTTTGTGTGTAAATGGTGCTCACCAAGAAAAAGTGCTAACCTGAGGTTTTTAAATAGCTTCCTATTTTCTTAACAAAAAATGACTTAAATTTAAAAAAACAATAACAACTTTTTAAGTACATGTCTCGGCATAATAGTGAATGAATAAGCGCCGAGTTTTAACACTTTTCTCACCTTAAAATACATTGTTATTTCTAATTAGTTTACTTCATGATCATTGTAATTTATTGTCTAAGTATTTAAGCTGAAAATGAAACTCAATTACTATTCAGTTGAAACAAACAACGATTTGTATTTGCTTTAAACAGGTCTTGAAAGATATGAACTCAACACACGTTGATGGGAAAATAATAAAGCTGTCGTTCAATAATGGATGCCAAATAGACAACAAACCTGCAAAATGTCTACTTTTCAAACTTCAAGGAAGTCATACATGTATGTCAATTGAATTACTTTGAACTTGTACTAAATTAATGTTAACTTTCATTGGAAGTATTGGTGACTAGCTTTTGGTTCACGGCTAAGTAAGTCCCTATTGATTGCTAGCAATTTTTATGAAATTTGGCTGACTTTGATTTAAAACGTCAAAGACACAAAAGTGACATAATGATATAAGGTACCTGAAGCCAGCTAGAAACAACATGAGCAGAAAGACAATGACAGATCGCTTATACCAATACCTTCCTTCCTTCCTTCCTTCCTTCCTTCCTTCCTTCCTTCCTTCCTTCCTTCCTTCCTTCCTTCCTTCCTTTCTTTCTTTCTTTCTTTCTTTCTTTCGTTCGTTCTTTCTTTCTTTCTTTCTTTCTTTCTTTCTTTCTTTCTTTCTTTCTTTCTTTCTTTCTTTCTTTCTTTCGTTCCTTCTTTCTTTCTTTCTTTCTTCCTTTATACCTCCTTCCTTTCCGTCGATTTTATCTTCGTTTCTTAAATAACTTCCGTTATTTCTTTTTTCCTAGCTTCTTTTAACATCCCTCCCAATATTGCTTCAACTCTTTCCATTTTTTTTATATCCAGCATTCTTTTATCTTTTTCTATCGTACCTATTTCCTTTAGTTTTTCCTTTCTATTTCCTTTTGTTATTTCATTTATATTTGTTCTCTTTCTTCAGTATTTCCTATTTCATTTATCTTTTTTTTTGTTAAAACATATTTCCTTTAAGCTTTAAACAACTTTCACTTTTTTTTATCAGGTCCAGTTGGAGTTTTCAGTAAGCCCACATCACAACCCCCGTTAACACAAAATCGTTCAATCAAGATTAATATATCGAGCGAGACCAAAGGAACTAAGACACCATTCAATCCAGGACATTCAATCCCGAGAACAGTAAGCACGTGTATAAACTGAGACTTCACGTTTAGTTTAACTTGCCATTCGTGATTAAGTGGTTAAAATTTTAAACATAATTTCTGTTAAATAGTTTCCGCGTACCGTGATATATATACCGTCAAAATACCGAGTAAAACTTAATAAAATACTGAAAATATTTTTCCTATTATAACTTTATATCAGGGAAATGCGTAGAGACGAATCTTTGCTGCATGACGACATTATTATTCATCTTATTTTTTAGTGTTTAATATATTGGAGTATATTATCAGGGAAGCCTCACTTCTCAAAGCACTTTTAAACAAGAGCTAATACTAGTAGAAAACTACTATAAACTGCGGCACGTATTGCAATGGGGAAAAAGTTTACGTTTCCGTTAAGGGCACTTATACATTTACGTTAACGTATATTAAAATCATGCTAACACCATCTGAAAAACGTGTAAATATTATAATACTTATAAGTATTATATCGAATATTACGTCTCTGTAAAGAACTTAGTAATGAAGGGAGCTAACAATTTTCGTATCTATGCGCGCGTTTGTGGTGCATGACCTCTAAAGACTATAAAAATACAGGTTTTCTACGGGAGATATATTTTTTATTTCGTTCTTATTCGTTGAAAATTAGAAATTGGAAGCTTATCAATAGCACCAGGCTTTAGTGAATTTTAACTAAGGAGCCTCTGCAAGAATAAAACAAACATTTAATTTCGATCATTTTGTTTTGCAGAGTTCTACCTCATTACCTCTTACCACTGTACCAGGAAAAACAGCATCCAACAAACCCCAAGAAAGTAGAACAAAAATTATCGTAATTGCGGTAACTGCTAATGCGGTTCTAATAGCAATAATAGCAATACTGGTCCTGGTTATGTGTCGTATGAGACGAAGGTAAGGGTTGTTTTTTCTTATCGCGTGATGGCAGGCCCGTGGGGTTTGTGCAAACCTGCACCATAGTGGACCTATCGTAATAACATTTCGAATGGGGGGATGGGGGAGGGTAACGTTAAAGATCATGGTTGATTATTTGACCCATATAATGTTAAACAATAATAAACATAAAAGAGAGAAATACCGCATTTTCTAATATATTTATAGTACGATTATTACTTATTAAGAATACAAAATAAATATAAGCTTACCGAAAATGAAATTCTAAAAAGTTATCAAATTTGCTCTATATTAGAAAAGTAAACAAATAGTTTAAAACTAAAGCCCTAACTAAAACTCTAGGTTTTGGCTTAATATATGAAACATCTAAGTCGTAATGTAACAGAAAGAGATCTACACTGGTATTGATCTAACCAACCGAAAAACCTAAGAAACTGTCAGTGTTAATAAGAAGAGTTTGAACACATCAGTTATAAACAGAAATTAAAACCCACTCGCTCTATGATGAATTTTGTCGGAAATGAATTACAGATCAAGTCACAATCATGAAAGAAAGATCGACAGAGTTTATGACTTAAATGTTTATGTTTCAGGCAATCAAACAAGTCAAACGATAAGGATGAAGAACCTTACGCAGAAGTTCCAGTAGGGGATGATAGTAAGTTCGAATTCTAATGTCAAACTAAATTAAAGCGGTCCTAAAAAGCACTGCGCTTATCTCCGGTTTCCGTTAGTGATAAGCGGACGAAAGTCATTGACTTCCTCTGGTCGGGACACTAATCCATCGTAGGTTAGCACCCAGCCGAAGCTGGTACTCATTTACCGACCTCGTAAGGTAGAAAGCTGAGTAAGCTTTGGCGGAAAAGAAGATCACACAAATGTTCAATTTACGGTAGAGCCGACGTTGTAAAATGATGTTCATGGTTATGTGGGCAGTAAATGATAAAAATAATATAATGATAATAAAAAAATAATATTCAATGTTAATAATTATAATAATAATAAAGAGCAAACGAAACTTTATACATAAACACATCATTACTATTGTTATTATGATGATGATGATGATGATGATGATGATGATGATGATGATGATGACGATTGTTGCAGTTCTTTTTTTGCGCATTTATTTTATTAAAAAATTTGCCAACTTGGAAAATGTCTGATTGACTGACATTTAAACAATGCACCTAAATATTGTATCCGGGTGCTTTCCTTTATTATATTTTGATTTTTGTATTTTGTTATGACGTAAAATTAAACAGGCTCAGAGACAGGACGTGCGGGCATTGGGCCAACTTTACTTTGAATAAAAAAAAATGTCCACTGAGAGCTCATAGCCGATAACCTGGCGTGCGTACAATGGAAACAAAATTAAGCTCGACAGAAAATGAAAACACATTGACTAAGAATCCAGTCAAAGTTTTATTAATTTTCAATATTTTTGAACCTAAACTCGAACTTTACGTGACCTATTGATAAAAATATGGAGCATTAAAAATTTGTGTGTCAACTTTTGTTTTGAGATTTAGAATGGGGGAAAGGAATATGTAGGTGGCTTATCCCTACCTATACTTTTAGTTTAGCCAATAACCTTTTTTTTTCTTTTAGGTATAATGGTTGGAAACCATGCATATGCACGTCTGCACAGTACCAAGAAAAAGAAAAACACACGTCAGCGAGGAGAACTTAGCGATTTGAAAAAAATTCAAAATCCGTCTTGCGAAGACGTTCCGTATGAAATCCCCTTGCCAGCTTCACCAAGTAAACCAAGTACGTGGTATATGCTCTATATCATTATGTAAATAATTTTTTCTTGTTTATGAATCTGGTCTTGATACGGAGTTAAGTAAATGTTTATCAGAATATTTATGAAAATCTATCTTGATAGCTTTCAAGTGTAACTTAACTTATTATAGGACACTAAAAAAGAACTTAATTCAATTGGTTCGGACTGATTGATGAAAAGAAAATTCCAGGGGTTTCATGGAGTATCGCGAAATTAACTATTTTTCCAAGTTTTCCAGGGTCCTGGAAAGAAATTTCAAAATTACAGGAGCTTTCCAGGAATTCCACGAGTAGTGCGAACCATGTTCATTAATGCAGTTTTTGAAAAACCGCGCTAATTTAATAATCTACTGTTTCTAAATTTTTAGTAAAAGCCTTATCATTTTACACTCTTTATATTTTAAAAATACTTTTATTTAAAATGAAAATGTAACTTTCTAACAAGATATGACTATAATGAGGTCTGCTTCATCTTCAATTATTTCTTCATCGGAAATGACCGGAAGAATGATCGCTAGCCGAAAATTGGGAGGCATTTTCTTGGAAAATAAATTTCGACATTTCTTTCGAATCACCAGCAAATTGTTCATCGTCACCTACTGTATACCTAACTTCTTCAGTTTTTTTTCTTCAAAATTTCCAATGTATTTACATGAATAAAAATGTGGTTTTGTTTTGCGAATAGCGTATACTATTGTGAAAATGACTGCTGTAGTGCGTCAAACTGCATTAGTTAAAATCACTTAAACTATAAATCCATACAAACCACGTTAATTTAATCGTATTTTAATTTTGGAAATCTTGTTACGATCCTTTTTACATTTCCTATAATAAGATACGCATTGTATTGCCGTGGGGGTCAGGTCAATTCCCCCCCCCCCTTAGACATGTCTTTTAGGATTTACGCATTTACAACTTACTGTACTTTACTAAAACAGGAAAGAACACATCTAGGAACAAGAATTTAATTTCACAAGCCATGCTAACCAAAAAACCAATAAATTACTATCTTTTAGTAATCCAATAGCAAACCTAAGAAGAATTTGTATATAAAGTTGACTTTATGAATTTTAATTCTTTAGGTTTGGTCTATTCCTACGCTCTTCCCGATCTACCCGGGGTAAGTAGCCTATTAACACGTCTACCGAAACCAAGAGTTGAAACAGTGCCTGGGATACGCCAAAGCGTTGCAAGCTCATCATACAGCAGTGATTACGCTGTTCCTGAATCTCCAAAGATAAAGAAAAAAGTCGGAGATGAAACAAAAAGTTCCCAGCCTATTGATTCTAAAATTGATTTGGATACAGACAATAAATATTATACTGTCAAGGATACCAAAGTGTCTGGGGACTCTATCCGTAGTAATAATTCAGAGCCTTATTACGACGTATTGGACGATTCTTCACAAAATGTTAAAAATTCTTACTCGAACAAAAATCAAGAAAAGCTGTATGACCTTCCAGAAGCAGTTATAAACGCTGCATTTGAACAGATTGACGCAACTGTGGATGAACTGGTAGAAAGCAACGAAGACAACAAAGCAGAACATCATCTCCAACGATAAATCGAAAAGAAGATCCTCAAAATCTTTTTCGCCATAACCGAGGTAACCGCAAGATTTCAGGTTACCCTGAATTAACAAGTAACAAGGCAATGAATTATTTCAAAGAGGAAAAAGAAAATTTAAGTAGTAACTACAGTGTCAGACCAAATGTGAATTCAAGTGAATTAAAAACGCATAAAGATAGTTCCTCACTTTTTTCGGCCACTGAAAAGCAAAACAAACTGTAAATAGTGGTATAAAAGACATTGATGAAAACGAAACTTGTAAAACAAGAAGACCATAACCACCGAATGGGGATTTTAAAAAAAGTGAATTTGTAAAACGGACGTCTCAAAATCGTGAAAAGAGCAGCAGTTCCCAAAGAGATGAACATCCGTAAACACAAGGAGGATTTAAGATTACCAATTCTGGTGTTATTGCTATTCATTGTTAGTTTATGTTTTTAGAAGCAGTGTAACAAGTATGAAAACTCTAACAAGATAAAGTTATGAGAACAAACTTATTCATTTTTGATTTTCTCTAGTTCATGTATGCATAATGAGAAAACTTAATTTAGTTTTCTGTCAGTTTGAGCACTAAGATTCCTCGTATTTTGGCAAGCTAAATACTAACATTAGAATGTTCTTATTGTATTACCTAAGAAACGTGTATGTAAGTATGTTCTACCTTCAATAATTTAATCCTCCCTTTATTCAAAGAACGTATTGTTTATTATACCGAAGTTTTTGAAGAAGGTTTGGCACCGACACTGAAATTGTATGTCGTGGTCTCTTTTTACAAAACAAAAAAACACGCATAATCCTATTTCTTAGGATCATTCTTAAAAAACACCGAGCATACCCATTTAATTTTGCCAAGATTCAATTATTTATGTATTAAAGGCTGCTTGGAAGCTTTTGGCACAAACAAAGACCAAAAGTCATACAAGATGACATACAAAAACATTTGTGCTCTAAACTTTATTTCGTAAACCAAAAAAAAAATACAATATTTTTTTTACTAAATTTCTAACAGAGTATATTAATTAAACACAACTTTTTTTAAGGGATCGTTTAGACAAGCTCCTAAGGGGTTGATCTAGGGATTTTCTTGACTAGACTAGTGCCAATCTCGACAAACGCCTTTAGTCAGAGTAACATGAACTCTGAAATTTTGAGAGGTTTTAGAAATCTTTAAACTATTTAATATCTTTTATAATTTATTATCATGTTTTTAGAAAAAATACCCACAGGAAAGGTAATAAAGCAACATTTTCTAGTCACATCTCCTCTGCTACATTCCTCTATAAAATTTATATTGGCAGTGAAATTAAAGTTGTAAATCGAGCAGATTTAAACACAAAGACAAGAAGTCCCATAAAATGATTTGAAAATTATATCAACGTACCGCTACAGTTGAAATAACGTTGGAATATCATAGTTTTAAAATGTGAAAAGATATTTGATGATTTTTATTTGACAAATAAATTAAGAGTTGCCTAAACGTTGTGGTTCATGTCTACAAACATTCTTCATTTGTTCAATAACTACCACACTAACTTCCAACTTGGCAGCACTTTCTCTACCTTGAAGGTACTACTACTTTAAATTTTTAGTTAGAGACTATTTTAAACATTTTGAACAAAGGGCTTTCAGTTATTACGTATTAAAACATTCTTCGAGCCTTTTTGATACTGTACTTAAAATCAATTTATAAGACAAAATTGAGATTCCATAAATCTTATATAACTTGTTAGAACAGCGAAAACCATTATATCATGACATATATATATACGAGGAGCCACAAAAGGACAACTGAGACATTGTTTGCGGGAACAACGAAAGGTGCCAGGTTCTTTATAGAGGGCAAAGTACCTTTAACTAAGAAAGCGCGAAGATTGCGGTCCTTCTTAAAAGAAAAAAGCGGGCGTTGACTGAAAATATTTGAAATATTAGAATCGGAATTAAGTAAATTAAAATTTCGATTAACAATGGGTTTAATAGAGTTGTTGATGGGATGAAAAGTTATGGTAAACAGAATGCGACCATTGTCGGCGCGAGCCTCAGGAGTGAGTGCAGTTGTGCGATCAATTGAGAAGGCTTAGTAGATAACGCGATCAACAATAGCGGCAGGTTACTGCAGGTTAATGAAAAAAGAGCGCATTTCAATACATTTATTAAAAAAATCAGTGTCGTCACTACAAAGACGTCTCAAACGTAGAAACTGTGAAAAGGGAATAGAATTGAAGGTGTGCTTGGGATGTGAGGATGAATACAGTAAATAAGTGAGTGAATCAGTAGGTTTATAATAAACGTTGGTGCTAAGATATTTGGCAGTGATGCTGACCGAAATGTCAAGAAAAGTGACGGAGGTTTCACTGATCTCCCAAGTAAAATCAAGTGAAGGGTGAAAGAGTTCATAAAAGAAATATAAAAGCTTCTAGGTCAGGTCTGCTGTAAGATGTGGTACCAAAACAATCATCGATGTAGCGTCCAAAACTGATGCCACTAGATTTAAAGAATAAAAAAAGGTATTTAAATCACGACTAAATAAATCGCTACTTTTGAAAGTTGCTTTCTCTTTTGATCATTTATTTCACTCGAAAAATTTTGACTAGTGCCCTGGTATCAGTGGCACTAGCCCTGCTCCTTATATTCAAAGGTATTTGGTTCCACAGTCGAGTTAACACCAAAACGCGAAAAAGAATTTTTTTGGTCATGTTTGTTCGAGATTGCTGCAGATAAAGTTTTCCTGCAGTTGATGTTCTAATGTTATAAGCCTTATAATTCATGATGAATATATCTAACTGAAAAAAAAAATGTGTATATTTGGTGGTGTATTATCATTTATCACATCATGTATCAAGTTAGCAACGCATTCATTATATAAATGGTTGATGGGCAGGATATCTGCTCGAGGAAAAAGGGCAAGATAGTCAGGGAGCAAGTGTCGTAAAATTAAGTCCCGTGAGAAGTTAGTGCTTAAAGCAAGCCACTGGTTTAGATATGTTGATGGGACCTCAGTGAACATGAAAAATGCTGTCGGCAACTTTGTGACTCGCACCGGCACGATTTATGGGAGATTAAAACACGCCACATACAATATCAGCATGGAAAGGAGAATACATCTTAAATCGTCTTTATTTACTCTTATATGTCAATATTTCATCACCAAACTGTAAGAATAGCTTTACTTTAGCATTACGCACACTTTTTGCTTAAAACTGTGATCACGTGACCAAAAGTATGAAAACGAGGCTAAATCCTAAAAGTTCTCTTTGTTCGTATTTTGTTTTAAAATATCACTACAAAAGTAAATTATAATGAAGGAGAAACATTTCGTAGACTTTCTCACATCAAAAACTAAAACCTTCTAACACTTTATCACGTGGTCAAAGGCATGAAAACGAGGCTAAATCCTAAATGTACTTTTTTCGTATCTTGTTTTGGATTGGGAACATTTAGGATTTAGCCTCGTTTTCATACTTTAGGTCACGTGATCACAATTTCCAAATAAAAGTGGCATAATGGTAGAGCAAAGCTATTCTTACAGTTTGATGATGAAATATTGAGTAAATAAGAGTAAATAAAAACGATTTAAGATGTAGCCTCGTTTCCATGTTAATATTGTAACATTTTGCATGTTCACTGAGGTCCCCTCAACATATCTAGACCAGTGGGTTGCTTTAAGCACTAACTTCCCACGGGAGTACACTTGCTCCCTGACTAAGAGCGCTGTCTTGTCTTTCGGTAAAGTAAATTATTCTTAATGCTCTTTTTTGTAAGAGAAGTAGTTGGCTTAGGTTACTTTTACAAGCTTGGCCGCAAGTGAGGTAATGTTGGAAGCGTGTTTTGTATAATGTAACGGGAGTATCTGTTGGGACAAAGTGTCTTAATTAATTTAGAAATAAGTCCTATGGTCTTGCTTGTCTTGTTGATTGTAAGATCAATATGCCGTTTCCATGCATGTAAGATTTCGGTCAAGAAATATGCCTAGATATTTAACGTAGTTCTTACTTTCTAGGGGTTTACCATTAATTTTTACATTAGTATTATACAGTATGTTAGACTTTTATGAGAAAGACCAAAGATGATAAAATTGGATTTCTTAACATTCAGTGTAAGTTTGTTGGCCATTAGCCAATAATTCGTTGACTTTTGCAGTTCTGTATTCATTATACCGTATATAGTTAGTCACTTTTAAGCCACACTCACTATCAAGCCGCAACCGCCATTCTGACAAAAATAGCACATCGGCTTCATGAACGGTTTTGCTTCGGAAAATTTTCAGTTTTAAACTGCACTCCGTTTTTTACGTAATAAACCGTTGAAATCGACTCAGAAGCGGGAGAATGACGACGAATAAGTAGATTCAAATATCGAACAAACGTCTCATTTAAGAGCCACCAAGCATTGCAAAAAAAATATTAATAACCAATTGCACTTTTTGTTAAATGTTGTGTTTTTGTGCGACTTAATTGTGAATTATTGTTTATAGTCATGAATTTTGGATGTCGAAAATTGTGTTTCCGTAGAAGCTCGGTTTTAAGCCGCAAAAAAATGGTGCGGCTTAAAAGTAAATAACTACGGTATTTTCTAGGGTTTTTTTAACATCGGCAAATAAGTGAAACTTTAGAATTTAAGAGATAGAGGTGATATCATTAATGTATAATAAAATAAAAGGGTTCCGAGTACAGAACCCTGTGGAACGCCACAAGATACTTTATCTTTTTGTGAGATATTTTGGCCCACTGAAGTCGTCTGCGTTCGACCTTGTAGATACGATTGAAATCAGTTTTGAATAATTTCCCTTATTCCGTACAGATTAAGTTTACTTAATAAAATCCTATGATCACCGTATCAAACGCCTTATTAAGTCTATAGTATAGTGTCGCTATTGGTAAACCAATCGTATCTAAGCTCTTCTAAGACTTTTTCTGGTATCACAAGCAGTACCTCAGAAATTAAACGCACTGAAGTAAGGGCATACGCTAGGGAACCAAAAACATATTTATCTTAGACTCTAATTACTATTCTGCCACATCCCACAGGCACTACGCTTAATTTTGTATATATTTGCACGAAAATAAAATTTTGTCTCCGCTTCAGGTAAACAGATACAAAGACATAAATATGGGGATTGAATGAACTCTTTCCGTAATGAAAGTTATTTTGTTATTCTGTAACTTACCCCTAAGTAAAAGATGTGAACAAAAAATTGAAAATAGGAACATACTGAACAAGAGGCTCATTAAGCCTTTACTCGTGGTACGAGCGGTTGCATTCAATTATTTTAACCCTTGAAGCC
>JAOEHV020054098.1:0-16962 GCA_025447995.2 Isaurus tuberculatus
ACGTAGGGCATTCCCACGAGCTTATGTCCCATTGTTGAGGACCCTCGGGGGCACTCAACAACAGTAATGCAAATTTTTGTAATCTTTAGTTTCATTAAGAATTCTGAAAGTTTATGTGTTTTATTGTCCCAGAAGAAGAACTAGCGAACGGCAGTTCGAAAATTTGGAAAACTTTTTTAAACGCTTTTATAGTTTTATATAGTTTTTAAAGTTATATCAGGTCAAATATATATATATTTTAACGTAATGTTTTGTGGATAATAATTCGGAATATATACATTTCTAAGAAATTAAGCAACAAGTCTTTCGGGCGTTAATATCACTCGACCAGTGAGTTATTGCAAATCCTTCTTCTGATTGGCTAATCTATCTGGGTATACTTTCAATTGTCTTTGGCATTAAAGAAAGACTCACGTTTTCCATCCCAAATAAATAGATTTTCACTAAGTAAATATGATTTGTTAGACTAGTCGAGTGATACTAAAACATTTAGATTTCTTTTCCTCGTGGACTTTAAATATTATTTAATATAGTTAATTTGGCGAATTTGGCCTTAAGACTCATGGACTATAAACGTAGTTCATTAGTTGTCACAGTATAACTGTTATATTATGCTTGATAATATGGAGCATTAAGGTCTTTAAAAAAGATAATAAATATGTTAAAACATATAACACGCATAGTATTCGTTGTGATCAGTTGACTGTCTCGTTACGTAAGCGCTAATAATCACCAGATTAAAAGCTTTTATTTTATGATTTAACAGTTATGGCGGCGACGAAAAACAACAATATCGCGCTTTTGAAATCGAGTTCTTAAAACTTCAAATTTGCATAATTTTGAATAGTTCAAGCTGAACCAAAAAAATATGCAAGCAAAATGCTTTTTCAAATTTGAATTATTGAATACTATTCGCTTAGTAATAACATGATTTTAATTATGACTCGGCGATTATTTCCCAAAGAGCAGTAAATTCATAACAGTTCCATTAAGAATTCGTCAAATTTATCTGTCCAGCAATACTAGACTTTTTAAAACCATAAGTATCTTTTGACTTGGTTTTCAGAACATTTCACAGTGTTTTCAGCAGATTCAACAATGAGAACTGAATTTTGAAAGTTACCTTCCGTATGACTTCGACTGTATCCATTCCTGAAGCAATTCATTTTCAGTGATAGTTTCGGAGGAAGAGATTTCTTCTTCGTCGGCCATGTTTAAGGTCTTGGTGTGAACTGGATCGATAAACTAAGCCAGAGTATAATCTTCTTAACATTTAATTGGACAACATTAACCGGTGCTCTGATTTATATCATTAGTCGAATGCCTGTGGATGTTTCTCGACGAAAAGATTATTTTTTATGCAACGGCAAAGATTGGTATCAAAATGAAATCCAAAAGTTCTTGCCATTAATTTCTACCAACTGAGCAAGGTCTATGAACAATAAAACTAGTAACACATTTCGCAATGCAATTAATTATGGCTTTGGGCCTACAACATTCTGTGACCTTCATGACGTCATTTTTAAAATTTTTTAAAAATTATAAATGTTTTAGTTTCAACAATGTTTTTTAGAGGTCTGAATGATATTTCACATGTTTCCATATGTCATAAGACAAAATGAATTAAATATTAGATGTCTGGAAATCTTTAACTTTATTCTTTCGATTTAATAGATCTATAAATGTTTTAAAATGTTTAGGGATAAAAACTGAAATAACAGTCAATACACGCTTTTCTCGTTTAAATAAGAACAAACTTTATAAGAACACCCAGGCTAAGATTTGCCCAAAAACCAGGCGGAAATTTTGATCAGACAAATTTAAGAGTTTTATTTGATCCTTGTACACAGTTTGATATGGATTTTTTAGTTCATAATAACATTTCTAACCACTCTTTTTTGTTTTTTTTAAAAGATTTTACTGCATATATAACTAGATAAAACAAATATGTATTTCTTAGCGCCTTTTTATTGTTCGGGCAACTAATCCTTTGTTTCGAAATATCAGGAAATAAGAACAATTTAAGAAAAATTTGAGGCTGAAATTGCCAAAAAGTTGAGAACAGCCCAGCCTCAGCCGAAAGTTACTGGTTCTTATAAAAGAAAAGCGTGTATGTGTTTTCATTTTGGATTTTACTACCATAATTAATATTCTATAATATATATAAACTGAAATTTGGAAATATTAAACTAACTAAAAGAAAAGAAGAGAAACGTTGAATAAAAAAGATATTACAAAGCTATATGCATGGAAAAACTTATATTTTAGTAATAAATAAAATATAATAAAATATAATAAATCACCAAAACGTCTTTAAATTAGAGGGTGAGTATATGCAACCGGGATATAAATTCAGACCGGAATAGAATCAAAACGTTACGCCGACAATACATGAGAACGGGACGAAATTCGTGAGTGAGAGATTAGTACGAAATGCGTGTAAGACGCTGAAAATCACTCATATCTGTTACTTTTACTTTATAAACCCTGAATTCTTCTCTGCTCATATTTTCAGTATCAAGATGAAGTCTGAAGAGGCAAAACTCCCTTCGGTCCAAAATCAGTTTTCTCGAATTCTTCCGCCATCAGTTCACGAATCAAATACTAATACCATCTTGTAATGAATATATAATATGAATATATAATATCATCATACTAATACCATCTTGTAATGAATGCTATAAATCACGTTACCTTCTGTCTGCGGACCTTTTATCGAGGCTTGGGGCCGCAAGCCTCACAGAGCGGTTATTTTCAACCCTAGATGAACCATCATCCATATTAGCGACGACTAAAGTTTTAATAAACGCCTTCACGTGACTGAATAAATGATAAATCCACTTAACTGAAAAGCAAGAAAAAACTTATTATTGACTTTCAAATGAACGTGTTGTTTCATTAGGGTAAATAAATAGAGTTTGAAAACCTGAGGCGTGTCTACCGAAGATATTATTAAAGATATAATTAAAATTTAAATTTTGAAACTAAACGTTGCGATTTCCTTCTTAAAGTTATGTTATACGGTTAAGTTTAAAAGTTTGTATGTACAGTGTAAACGAAAGTTAAAAACTGTTATGTTTTGTTATACGGTTAGTTTTCGGGATCTAAACATGTTCGTGTGCGCATGTGCAGTTATAAATTGCCCTTTTCAAGTAGCTGAAGTTGACAAAAGATTTGGCTGCTAATTAAGTCTAACTGCCAAAAGCAAAAATATACTTGTAAGCGAGAAAACACACAAACAAAAGGAAGCTGTTAAGTTATTCCAGATGATGAAGAAGTTATGTTAAAAAATATATTATGTGGGGCTCATTTAGCCTTAGATGGATTTTAAATAAGTAATTTAAATACCTGTTTACTACTTATTTAATATTATTAATATATCTTCTAATCTTCTACCATCTGTCACGTTGTTGGCTCATGACTCATGTAGTTACAGGATTCTTTCTAGCTAAATGAACAATAAGCAAGCAGTATAGTCATGAGAAGATATTCATAAAGAAGATATTTAAAGTGAATTGTACACAGTAATAGACTGAGATTATTAAACACCAGTATTTTCAACAGACTTTAGCAAATTACTTCGGAGGAAATTAAAATTTGGTAAATCTTGTTCACAAAATAAACCTTTGCTTTTTGCACGGCTTTCGGTATAAATCGGCTCTTTATCTTTCTGATTTCATTTGACACATTTACTCCAAAGCGTATAGTTAACTGAATATAGCAAGTCAGTCGTATCGAGACAAAAGTTACACAATCAATTCCATCAATATATTATGAAAGTTTTAAACAAACTATTAAAAAGAAGCAGCTTGAAAATAACAACGAATGTTATGAAGGCAAATACAGCTTACCTCGCAGCCGAATTGACCTCTGTTATACTAAAAGCAGTGATATAAAATACTAGTATATATCTAGTGCCTGTACACAGTTTAGACACAATATGGCGAGTGTATTAACTCGACGATATTTCTGATTGACGCACGCCGTGTCGGGCATGTCACTGAGGTAACACGTCAACTTTCTGTCAAAAACTCAAATAATTTAACACGTAGACAAATATTTGGGTCTAGGCAGCCTTATGACTAGACAGGAATTTCAAAAATTTATACCTTCAATCACATAACAGATTGCTTGAATTATTAAAAATTTCACTTATATTTATTGTATATTAAGGAGTACTTCCCTCCACCATTGTAGCCTTACGCGGGCTAGATGCCTGCGAACGGCGAAACTCACCCTTTGTGGGTCTCGTCAGCTAACAATAAGCCACATTCCCACAAGCATCAGCTTTAACTTCGTCATGTATTATCTTTTGTGGGAATCTGAGCTTATTGTTACTCCTAAGGCATACTGACTGAGGCCCAAAAAGGGTGAGTCTCGCCGTGCTAATAAGATCTAGTCCAGGTAACTAGCCCCTATAAGGCCACAATGGTGCAGGGAATTACCCCTTAATTTACCCTAAATAAAAGTGAGCCTAATGTTAGCAGCCACGGACAGCTGCTTCGGTTTAAAAAATGTCAGGGATTACACACTTTAGTGCCTATATTAGTGGCTTCAAGTTTTATGCTAATACGCATGTACTATCTCGCCCCATGTAACAGAATCCGGAATCCAGCAAAATTTGATTGTTGGAATCCGGAATCCACAATTGTGGAATCCGGAATCCAGATTTGATTTGGAATCCGGAATCCTAAGTGGTCAGAATCCGGAATCCAGTGATTTAGGCTTACTCTTGGAATCCGGGTCCAGGGGGTCGGAATCCGGAATCCAGATGGTTGGAATCCGGAAATCCAGAACCTCTGTGGATTCTGTTACATGGGGTTAACTACCAGACTTGTAATAAAATTTCAATAAATACCTTATGTGTTGTTGATCTGACTATCCTTATTTTGTGCTGTATTTACATCATTGTAATCCATATTTTTTACAATCTCCAAAGTGGCAAAGATAGTAACAAATTGCAAGTAATAATAATAAGAAGAATAAACAAGTCCAAGAGACTACAACACTTTTCTAACCTTGTAACTCAACACAACACTATACTATTTGCCCTTTTTGAGGAAAAAGTTTATTTAAAATATACGTTGCTAAATAGTCTTTTTACTCTGACCTACAGCAGGGTTCCCCATTGCCCAACGCATCTCCGGACCTCCTCATACCTCCTATGGCTTTCTGATTGCCTAGCTCCAAGCTTATCATAATCCATCGGTCACATCGACACTTAATAATTTACTTCTCCTTAAACACTAGCTAACTATATTTGGATGCCATTTCTTTGTTACGTTTGTTTATATGACAGCATACCTCAAAATCTATCAGGTCGGCTTGTTAAGTTTTACAAATGATTTGAAAAATTCAAAAGTAAGCAACTCTTAGTCAGACGGTTCTTTTAGCATTTAGGGGCCATTGTCCATGGGGTATACAATATTGTTTTTGCTTTGCACGTAATTATTTTTTTTCAAAACGAAGCTCGCCGGAAATTTGTTTTCAAAATAACCCACCCCCCCTCAAAAATCAAATGGTCGGCCCCTTAGAAATTTCTTTTGCAAGGTACAGAGAATCAGAAATGTTATTTTAATTATTTCAACATTTGTAAGAACGTTTTTCACTTTTGTTTGTCGACTCAATGACTATTGTTTTTCTTTTTTTTTACAGTACAAATATTAACTACTTGATTGAAGTTTGAATGTGATACTTCGATTAATAGGTAATAACCGACTGTATATAAATTAGTAAAAATTAATTAAACAATACCTTAAAAACGTTCTTCAAAAATATTGACTTAATAAGTTGCTCTGAAACGCAGTTTGCTCTAAGTAAGTTCGTTTCTTCTTTTTAGGGGTCAAACTTGAATATAAATCAGTTTTTAAAATGTTCATCTATTAAAACACTCAAGTTTGAAGTTAGATCTTATTTTCAAATGAATTATACAACTAAAGCCAAACTAATCGATGTCAATTCGGGAATCCCAGGTCGTTAACGACAGAAAAGCCTTTAAAATCAGCTTTTATTTTATATATTCAACTAGTTTACATAGATTTCATAGGAAATAAAGTTGGGCTATGAGGTTAAATTTAAGAAATCTTATAACATGTAGGGGGGAGGGCTTTTAGTACAAGGTTTTATGAGCACAAATCTTCACAACAAATCTCGTACTCTTTTACTTTATCCGTGATTGATCATTTGCTTTTATTTGGCTGAATTTTAATTGTGATTACGATTCATTTTAATATCTTCTTATGTAAAAACCGACTCCACGACTCTCAGACAACCACATTGTTTTCATTTTTCTTCTTATCGCATTTGAAAACATCCTCTAGACAACTCTAATATTAATCTTCGCACATACGAGCAGTTATTCAAGTATTGCAGTAATTGGTTTTAGCGCAAAAAACAAAGAACCACAATCGACAAACATACCCAAAGCTGATCGTTTTTATACTCTGGATACCGCGTTTTCGTGTTGTATTCTTCTTGTTAAATAACAAAACTATAACTATTGTTTATTCAGTAGAACGCTAAATATCAAAAAGTTTGAATGGCCATTGGTGTCATTGTAAATTGTCTTTGATCTGAGCGCTTAAATTGTATGTTGCTGAAAACTGTTTGGTTTAAAACCGATATTAACGACTTAAAAAAGGTAATATCTTTGAAAAAAGAAACCTTCAGCACTATTTTGAATTTTCTGTGGCCATTAGGAAACGAAATTTGTTTAAAAAATTCTTAGCAATCCTTGTGTTTTTTTATATTTAACAAGCGTTAAAAGTATTCACACAATGCCTTGAAAGTTCAACATTAAACACTTTATTTACATGCGAACGTCACGAAGCTGTGTTTTAACACACTGTATTACTCTTTTGAGATCTTGACTAAACTTACCTTTTGTGAACGAAATCTTCTGATTTATATTTTTCAAGTTAAAAGCAGTAGGATGAAGAAGAAAGCTCGAAGATGTCACGTCTTTATCTTTTTCAGTTCAACAGCTCAATCGCTTTTTTTTTAGTCAAGAATAAAATCAAAGTTAACGAAATTGGCAGGAGAAATTGGTTTTCAAATTAGCTACAAGTCAGTCGGTACAGACAAAGTTCCCAAACCATTTGGTAGCCGCTACAAGTTCAAACAATTAAAGGTCTTGCGTCATAGACAAAACTTGAATTATGTCACCGGATTTGAAATTAAGAACGTCATTACAAATGTAAATTCAAAAATCTGTCACCGAATCTTTAATCTGTTATATCAGTAACAAACACATGTCTTTAAAAATATGTCCATTGCTGTTATCACAATAGAAAATTTGCCCATTCGTTATCGTTACTAAATTAAAGCGAGAAGAGAGATTAACAATATTAGAAAAGTTTTCGGACCACTATCTCATAACTAACGTTTTTCACCTCGGTCTCGATATTTTTTTTACATTGTGTCTTTGATATGGTCAAAAAGAATATAGAAACGTACAAGAGCATAATGTATCGGGTTTTTTAAAGTTAACATTATCAATTTTTGGACAAAAAATAGGGTTTAATGGAAGTTATTATGTATTCAAAAACTGTTTCTAAGCGTGGGTAGAGAGACTTGACTTCAGGCAACTAGCACTTTAAAAACAAAGAAAAGTTGGGTTTTCGATTTATCATAAATCATTGTAGTGCTGTTAGCAAAAATTAAAGCAATGCATTCTTAACAACAACAAAATGAAATTAAAAACTACTAGGTTGTTATACTGTGGAGTGAAGCAACAAATTTACGATTTCGCGGTATTTAATCAAACAACCATGCAGATTTCCGATTCTGTGTTAATAAACGGCGTCATGGTGAAAGTGAACGGTGGCTTAATAAAGCAATTCTTTAAACTAATTTCTTTTAGGGGCAGCTGATATATAACTGAAATAGGCTACTAGTTATTGCTTTCTTAGTTAAAAACGCACTGTTTCATTTCTTTGTTTCTAATTCGTCAAACATTTTGACTTGCTAGTATAATGGGCCAAATATACCAGCAGTTTTCACCGAAGCGATTTATACCCATTTGGAAAGGTAACGACTATCTCGTAGTAATTTTAATTTTCTATTCATTGTTTTGCATTGTATATTTTCCTAATTCTTTTAATAACGTATATGCCAACTCATCCACTATCTCATTTGTAACAAAGGATAAAAGAAGAACTGGAAAAATTTCCAAATCGTTTTACACTTATGCTGTTCGAATATATAATCCATAAGCAATTACGTTCAAGTTGGATCAATTTGCGACCTTTTGGCTTTCCGAAACCCCAAATAGCACTCGCCCCTAAAGGCTTGTGGAATTAGGAACTCGTTAAAAAACAAACTTGTCCACTTTATACTTTAGGTCAAGATAGAATCAGCTGATAGTCTATACAGAAAAAAACAGCTACACACAAATTCAAGATATTACTAAAATGCACTAAAATTGTAATTTATTGAAAATCTTTCGGAAGCTGCTAATAGAGTTTGACTTGAATTATCTAGTGATTTACCATTGTGGTAATTAGTCTTAACTCTTCATAAAGTATATCGAGGTCACATCCTAATTCAATTACACGAAGTCTACACATGAGGCAGTACCTTGTACTTCGTTTAGGGTTTAATAAAAAAGTACCCAAATCGGTACATTATTGTGATTGTACTTCATACTAATTTTCACATGACGGCACAAGTTGAGGACTCCTCAAGTGGCTGGTTATTAAATCCTCGGGGCCGTTTCTTACATTTGATTGGAGTTTTATTCATCTTGTTACCAACACTGAGAAAATAAGAAAGAAAAAAAAGGAAATAATTGTGTAACATAACATGTTGAAGTATTTCTTTCTTTAACAAAAAAAGAGTGTGCCCACAGCTAATGTATAAAAAGATTAAATTGTAGAATGAAACTTTACTCACTCGGTGAGTGGTGAGTGGGTAGCTTGAACACACGCAAGGTTCAAACTGGGTTTAAAGCATTTGTTGACAGGAACTCCAGCTGGCGAAAGAACCTGTATCGAGATAACATACAATGGAAACAAACATTAGTTGGATTGCCAAACTTTGTGTCTTTAATAATGGACATGAAAACGATCGCGGATAATAAAGCAATTTCCTATCTTAACAGATATCTTTCGTTTTGCCTAAAACTCGACCAGAAAAAGCATTATAAAGCGAATCATGATTTTCTAACACTAAAAAAAACCAGTGTTGTCTGTAGGTACTTGTGTGTTAGCATTCACTCACAATTTGAAATAGCCTGCAAAGAACCTTTTCACTAACTTCCAAACGTGTTTCAAAATTTGCGCATGTCATGTGCGGCTGAGATGTATCGATAACAAAAGTAACAACCTCGCTACTAACACCAACATTGAAATATTGATCATTTTACTTATTTTACCCAGGTATAATAATCATTAATTGCTAACCATTGCTAGGCTCTCATTGAAAACCACCTTCCTCTTCTGTGGTCTGTTCTTAACACAATTTGACCCCATCTTTTCTGTACTTTCCTCTTCATTACTGTTTTCTGAACTGATTATAGAACCAGAAGGTGTCCTCATCTCATCAATTACATGAGAAAAGCGACACTGATAATATCTTGAGTCATTGCTACAGGAAGAACTGGGGGAGCCCCGTGGTTCAGGGGTATCAGGGGAATATGTTGGTTCACTGGTAAGGCTGAATTCATGGTCTGCCTGTGCACCAACGGCCTGACCAGCAGCTTGGGTATCTTGACACATGTCATTATTTAGGTCCACAGTAGAAGAATCTGCAACGGCAAAGGACAAAAGAGAGCGTTAAATTCGTAAATTCGTGTAAAGGCAAAGAACTTTGAACCAATCAAATGAAAGTTAAAGGTCACCAAAACCTTATTTAAAGTTAAACCATTGACCAACCTCGGTCAATTCTGTCTGTAATAGCGTTAAAAACAGCAAAACACGGATTCTAATATTAGCAATACCAACATTAATATATACTACTAGTAACGTTGATAGTAGTAATAGTACAGTAATAGTTCTAGAGTTATTAGTAGTACAACTAAAAGTATTAATAGTCATAACAGAAGTAGTACATTTAGTAGTTCTAGAATTAGTAGTATACAATAAGTAGTGTTAAATGTCGTGATGGAAGTAGTAATGGAAAAAAATAGTAGAATTAAGAGTTGTGGTATTATTGGTGGTGGTAGTGCATGGTTGTAGTGATAGTGGTGGTGGTGGTTATAGTGGTAGTGGTGGTAGTAGTAGTAGTTGTTTTGGTGGTTTTAGAAGTAGAAGTAACACAATCTGACGACAACTGCTGTCACACTTCTGCTCCGGTATACTCCTAACTACCCTGCGAGCAGAGTCTCATTTACACTTCTCCGTACGGGCGAAGAAAACGAGACTCGTGTACTTTCTTTGAAGTCGCCGTCGCCCCGGATTCTGGGCTAACAAAACCGGTTTTGTTCCAGTCGAGCTTGTTTTCCTGCGCGCGACTATGTAAAAAATTAAAACCGATGACCAAAACTGAGCCCATTATAAGTAACCGAGAGCACTAACTGGCCGAGAGATCATGGATACGAAATTGTCTCCATGCAACCGTCGCACATGCTCAAATAAGAAAGTACACGATTTCGGCAGAGTCTTGTTTTCTTCCCGTACGGAGAAGTGTAAATGAGAATCTACTCGCAGGGTAACTCCTAACAAACTTCATTAACAATATCTATTCAGCTTCACCAGACATTAAATTTTTCTTCAAGGGAAAATCCAGTTCTCCAATGAATGTAATAATCACTATCACCTTTTGTCGGCTCCCCAACAATCGTACACTTTCCTTTACCAGGGATGTACACGTGTGTCCCGGGTGTTAAAACTTTTGATTCCAGCACTCTTTGTTTGACTAGTAACTCCTTTCTCAAAGGGTAAAGACTGTCCTTCAGACACACACTTGGGCTTGCCACCGAACAGGTCATAAAGTCAGAATCCTGTTTATAAGGAGCAATGAATTTTCGTTACATCATAAAATGGCACTACGAAATTAGTTAAGTATGGCGGCGTGGTTGGCGCAGTTGGTAAGATCTCTGCCTTCCAACCACAAGGTTCCAGGTTAGATCCCCGGCTCTGTCGAAATTTGAGCATTTGTGCGAATTTCTTTTCCACCAAAGCTTACTCAGCATTCCATCCTTACGGGGTCGGTAAATGAGTTCAAATTTTAATTAGTTGTTTTTTTTTCTCCTCTTGGTTGCACTTTTTCATAATTATTGTTGTTTTCCGAGTGATTGTTCTGGTTGAATGAGTCCTAAGAGGTACTACAATTATAAGTTACAGGTAGTCAAAACATCAGTCACCAGTCCATCTTAGTAGGACTTTAATCCGAACGGTCACTCAAAACAGTGTACTGTAAGTCCTGGGTTTTAACTATTTACAGTATAATGTTACGGTATTTTTCCCTTTCTTACAGTATTAATAAGGCAGCTGATTAGAGATGATACAGCTTCACAAACCTTCCTTATGATCGCCTGAGGTTTTTGTTGTTTTGCCCATTTGCTGCGAATGAGAGCTGATTTCCTGGCGGGAGCCGACCTCTCTCCCAAGGCACTCTCACCTCTTTCAATTCTCTTCAAAGACGCTGTACTCCTCTGCAGTTTACTGTAAAGTTATTTTCATGTATAATTTAGAAACATGAAATGTTTACTTGCTCTATACACCAGGTAAGTTAGAGTCACAATGGCATGGGACACAGTAGGATTAACGTGTTTTGCTACAAAGAGTCATTTTCTTTTCCTTAAGAGTCATTCTTAAAAGGAACAGAAGTTCAAGTGGCGAGTAAACTGCTTAAGACTACTGGCGAAAAGACTTGCAGATGCTGAAAAAGATGGCAAGCAATGGTTACAGTAAAACAAAATAGTTCAGATATATCATGAACGTTTCTCATAGCTCTGCTCAATTGCACCATAAAATCATAAACAATTGATCTTGCATGGACATGTCACTTAAAATATTACTTACTTGTAGTTTTAAAAGCAATTTTATTTGAGCTTTTTCTAAAGATTATGGTGAAGATATAAATGATTTGAGAAGTAGTGACTTATTGCAGTTTGTTGATGTTTCAATTGGGGAAGAAGTTTCATGGCCTACGACAGATTGATCCAGATTGTTGATTCACTAAACCCTATAGTTATACTGTACCTTGGCCTACAATGAAGGGTATAGGAATTTATCTAAATCTTTATTCCCAATCTTTTTCTGCTTGGCAATTAGGTAAAACATATGGTTTAATAGACTCTAGGTTGAAATGATTAAAATCATCGCCAAAAGCAGAGAAGAGAGCCATTGTTTTGAGGGTTAGCTAGTTAGTGATTAATAGCTGAGAAATAAAGAACACGGTAAAAAGAAATCTAACTAATTAAGTAAACAAAAGTCTCGACAAGATGATAGCCTTGCCTTGTAGCCTGGGTGATTTCTGTTATCCAGGACATTGCCTCAACCCGAGATCTTGAATATAACAACAGTGACTTGTCCTTGCACATCACCTGTATTAGGCAGAGCTTACTAAACACTATGTACAACATAGTATGTACATTAATAAGATTAAGTTACCAAATCCTTACCACAAGTTTCTCGTGGTGGACAAAACAATCAAAAAGGTATTATAATAATTAATTTAAAGGTCAAATGAACCAAAATATAGACATTTTTTCTTCAGCTATTTTAAAGCGACGAAATGTTAAAAAAAACATTTAAAAGGAAACTTATGCTGAAATTTTTCTTTCTGAGCCGTAAAAAGGAGTAAAAACGTTAAATTTACGAAGACAGCCGAAGGCTTCACGAAAACGTTTCCGAAATGGCCGCGCAGTTTAACGGAAGGAATGTAGCTGAGACTCTGCCTTGTGACGTCAATGTTGTCTTGAACATTTCTGCTTCTGCGTTTCTGAGTTTGTGGGGAAGAAATATAAATACAAAGTTATTTTGCTTGGGAAATGGCTGTAAACATATAACCATATCAATTCGAACCCATGGCCATGGCATCTGAATCGAATGATGAGAGTTTCAATGACTCATCCGACAATAATTATGATGTGAATGAAAAGCGAATTGGTCAAGTTGATTGGTAAGAGTTTGTTTACTCATTACAGTGTACACCTAAACCTTATATTGTCAATAAATATGTTGAAATAACATTTCATGCGTTCTTGATCTTTGCGGCCACTTCATACTTTCGCCGTTCATTTTGTTATTTAGCCATTTATATAAAGCAAAGCTTAATCGATCAATTAATGAGGCTACATTATCAAAAAATAACCTCATTGCTCAATTGCGTACAAGGAGGATTTCAAATAAACTGTAGTGGCTAAGAGGTCTGATCCACATTTCGTCTTACTCAGAGAAAATTTTAATTGTTGAGTTTAGTTTTACAATTGTCCGATTTTTTCAAATCAGTGCCTGAATATTTTGAATCGAAGATTTTTTAATATGGTCAGGAGAATCGTATATACATTCTATGGAAAGACCTTGTCACGGTTTTAGACTCTATTTTGGCGGCTTTTACAGCATTTGTATGGAAATTCAATTTCAAATAATGTTAATAATCTTGCAGTTTTAAAAAAAGTTATGAATTAGAAACTTTGAACTTTAGACTGAAGAAATAAATGCCATATACTTTTTGGTAGCTTAAAATCAACTAAAACGCATATATTATGATGAGTTACTTTAACCCTTTGACTACTGACGGCCACGCGCGCAATCTTCCGTTCTTCCTGGAGCAAAATGGGAACTCTGTGTGTGTTTTTGACCCAAAATCAAAACAAATATGCGCAATAAAATTCGAAGATGTTTCACGCAGAAAAAAATACAAAATATAGTAGTCAGAATAATTATCGATTTATTTTGTAATTTTCTAGGTTAAATATGCAGAAATTGCAATACAATTTGCCATGAAAGTCAAACATTTAAAACAATTTCACGTTTTTCTGCCCTTTTCTGGCAGCCGCAAACTATAAAAACAGGGGTAGAATTTTAAAACTAACATTTAATATTTAAGAAAACAAAATAGAATTTCAAACAACCGATGTTATCCGGTCCGTGTAACGTTCCACAGTGTGATTTTAAATTTTTTTTATGAAATTGAAAAAGATCCAAAATTGGCAAATTTCATTTTTCAATTCCAGTATGAAAAATGAAAAGTGTTAAAAATCAACAATTTTCATTTCTGAATTTAGAATTGAAAATTATAATTTTTTTAAAAAAGCATTTTTCAATTTTCAATTTCTCTTTTTAAGTTGAAAGAGAAAAAACGCAAAAAAGGGGCTTTTTTCAATTTTTCTGTGAACCAAAAATCAAAATTTGAATAAATATAGTCTGTAGTTTCTGTCTACTGGTAGGGTGAAGCTTATCTTGGAGCAAATATTTCTCAGTCCCTGTCAGAGGATTGATAACGGGTTAGTCAAGTGGGAAGAGTTGTATTGGGCGCATTTTTAGATAAAGTAGAAACGACACGAGGTGGAAGCCGAGCGCGGAAAACTTTACGTCTGGAAGTTGCATGGCAAGTTATTAGTTCATTGATAGCTGCTTGCTAGGGCGAAAAATGGTGTTTTCGCAGTTTGTGCTTTCTTGCCATACTGAAAGTTACTTAACAGATTGAAATGCCTGAAGTTGATTAATTTTATTTTTTGATGGCAATAGTCAGTTTTCTCCAAACATTCCTTTCAAACCAAACAAAAATTTTTTCAAAAGTGATTTCGATTCTGGAGATATTTTAAGTTAAAGTTTTACCGGAAGTAAATAATGTGTTAGACTTTAACTTTGACCAACAGCTACTCGGTTACGTCCTTGCGGGATTGCCTCGCGAATCAAAAGGAAAACTCCTCGTCGTTCGAACAAATAATTTTTTTTATAAAAAACGAAAAATTTTTGGGACAAGATTGAACGTTAAATACTTTAAGGACTTCAGCTAAATTTTCTTTGAACATTATTTCAAGCAGTTATGCAATGTAAATGCCTTGCAGGAAAATTTCAAAATCGATATATTTGTAAATTAAAATAGAAAATTTTAGTCTCTCAGTTCCTTGCGGACACTAATTGTCTAGAAATACATAGGTTTTTCTTTTAGTAATACACATAATTTTAAGTTTAACTTTGGAAACTCAAATTTTAATTGCCTACACTATATACAAAGTTGGACTGATGAACATCAGCAATCGAGAGTTGGGCATTTTTCCGTGTCACGTTCCCAAATAAAGATGTGTTTCTAATATAAAACAGGGTATATTCCATCAATTGCAACATGTTAACCAAAAATATTTGATATTAAACGGACCTCTTTGCTATTCTTAACCAGCAATTGCAAAAGATTGTAGCTAGATATCGATGAGCAGAGAAATTCGGCAACCGCCTGACTTGTAGTTAAAATACCGTTGATTCACATCTTGACTTAATTGCATTTTCCCCTGGTCGTTCCAACTGTACATGTACTTTTATGAATCGCTTACAGGGCAACTTTGGCCTTTTTGTTTATAGAGAGATTTTTTGTAGAAGATACATACCAAACAAGTTTAAAATTTCGAACTAAGAAAAACAGTTACATAGTTTTGGCGACTTTATTTATCGCCCCACTCTACCCAGCTCATAAAATTCGCGACCTACGTGTTCCCCCCACGGCCAATGCGACCTCACAAAGTAATACCCAATCACCCTAGGCAAGAAAACTTGTATTTTTGTTGTATAAAAATAAATCTAATATAACGGAAAAAAGTAAAAATGCCTTTTTGGGGTTCTTTTCTTTTTCAACTCAAAAAGTGAAATTGAAAATTGAAAAATGCTTTTTTCAAAAATTTCTATTCAATTCTAAATTCAGATATGAAAATTGTTGATTTTTAACATTTTTCATTTTTTCAAATTGGAATTAAAAAAAGAAAATTGTCAATTTTGGACCTTTTTCAATTTCATTAAAAAATTGAAAATTACACTGTGGAACGTTACACGGACCTACACGGAACGTACGATGGACGAGGAGGGCCACTTCAAACTTCACTAAACTTCAAACTTCAAACTTCAAACTTCAAACTTCAGACTTCAGACTTCAGACTTCAGACTTCAGACTTCAGACTTCAGACTTCAGACTTCAGACTTCAGACTTCAGACTTCAGACTTCAAACTTCAAACTTCAAACTTCAAACTTCAAACTTCAAACTTCAAATCTCCGAGTTGGATTTCTATCAATTTTTTTCTATTCCGTCTTTTTTTTCTTTCTTATTCTTTTTTTCTTATTATAAGTTTAAATTTCTGGACTAATTCTATTTAAGGTAGCTAACTAAAACAAAAATTCAATTCTAAACTTCAAACGTCCATGGGTGTATAGATGGATTTTCTCGGCGATTGCTATCGTTGGAAGTAAGCAGCACTAACAAAGACCCAAAAGTTGTTGTCGAGTATTTTTTAGACAGAGTTGACCAACTTTGTTAGTTTTAATGAAAATTGGCTGCATTGTAACTAGGACAAGGTTTTCAATATAGTTTTAATATGAATTTATTTCCAAGTACTTTTTTTGTTTAAAAACCTACTTTGAACTTGTCCTCTTGCTGACCCTAGTTCACCGGAATGAATTACCACAGATATGTATTGTCAATTGATCTTTCCATCGTTCGTTAGTAAAAAATTAGTGCCGGAAAAGTACAATAATAAAGGGTTATAAGAAAGACCTTGCTAGAAAAACGTGAAACAAAGCAAACATTACAAACGTGGTCATCATACTAATCAAGTCACATGGTCTTTCGACCAAAGGGAATAAGAAAGAATAAGAATAAGAATAAGAACAAGAGGCTCCATTGTAGCCTAGACTCGTGCCGGTTGCCATAGCAACCAACCGACAGATGTTAGTCTTTAGAGATATAAGTTGGATTTAATAAACTTCCCAGTAATGCAATAAAATATAGGTCACTTTTTTGTACAAAGAATGAATAAAGAATGAATGACACTCCCAATATGGAGATCTTATCTTTAAGTCGTTGTC
>JAOEHV020054204.1:0-16961 GCA_025447995.2 Isaurus tuberculatus
TGCGGCGCTTATTCGGGGGCGGCGCTTATTTAATTTTTGGTCTCACTGGTGCGGCGCTTATTCGGGGACGGCGCTTAGTCGAGTAAATACGGTAAATAATAAAACGGGTCATCTTATGTTTTTGTCTTATTATTTACCCACTTTTGAAATAAGCGCCGCTCTTGAATAAGCGCCGAATCTTTAACTAGTAAAATGAAAATGAGCTCCGCGGCGCTCAATTGATAATATACCGTAATTCCGAAATTTAGTTCCTGACGAAATGCGATATCGGTGCAGCGTTCTTACCAGGTGACATGTAGGGTCACAGTTGGTTGGAGCAGGTCAATTTTAATGGGTCAATCCGTGCCCCTAAAGGTGTACAACGATATTGTTATTAAATTTGTACCGAGGTTGTTAACCCTAACGCTTCGTGACTTCGGAGCACAGCTTCAAAGGAGGTAGGAAAACCGGAGTACGCGGAGAAAAACTCTCGGAGTCAGATAGAGATTGACAAATCTCAGCCCACGTGCGGAGTCCGGGAGTCGAACCTGGGTCGCAGAGGTTGGAAGCGCGAATGATGACCACTACGCCAACCTGACTAAAATGTCATGTGTTCGCATCCGGTTGAAGCCTAGGAAATATTCGATTTTCTTCTCATATGTCATGTTTTAGAAACCTTTAAAAGTCAACTTACTTCAGTTACCACAACATTTAAGGTACTCCGAGGTAAATCAACTCAATTTACGTCTGCTACCGTAACAGATTACAGTACTCCGAGTGCTCATCACACTGCAAGTTGAGTGACCTAAAAGTACTCCACGATTACATCTAGCAAGTGACCTAACTCAGTCACTATTGGAAGTAGTATCGGTTTATCGACCGTTTACACATCTTGCTTTAGGTAATCGAATGATCTGGGAGTACTCCAAGATCACATCTTGCGGGTGAACCAACTGCATCACCCCGGGATCACTGAGTCGTTCAATATTCGAGTGATCTGGGAGTACTCCGAGATAACATCTTGCGAGTGACCTTACTGGGTCACTCCTGGATCACTCAATTGTTGAAAGACACTGTTTTACTGTAGGTAATTCGAGTGATCCGGGAGTACTCCAGGATCACATCTTGCGAGTGACCTTGCTTGGGTCAGTCCTGGATCACTCAATCGTTCAAACACCCAGTTTTAGGTAATTCGAGTGATCTGGGAGTACTCCAGAATTACATGTTGCGAGTGACATAACTGGGTAAATCCTGGATCTCTCATTCGTTCAAACACGCTGTTTTACTGTAGGTAATTCGGGTGATCTGGGAGTACTCCAGGATCACACGTTGCAATTGACCTAACTGGGTCACTCCTTGATCACTCAGTTGTTCAAACTCGCTGTTTTAGGTGATTCAAGCGTAAGGAAATCCATTTCTTTTCCTTTTTAGTACAAGAAGCCGTCACTTATTCTGGAACAAGAAAAACTTCTACAAGAGGAGCTTGCGAAGGGGGGACAGGCGCCCGGGGACAACATGGAGTGTAAGCAGAGCTGATTCGGATAACTTCAATTACAGATATTCCGTGCTCCTTTTCAATGTCGGATCAAATGTTCCCACTTTGCTGCTTAACTTTGTTATTCGCTGTTCTACGAAGTGTTTGGATGAAATCAAGACTAAACCACAGCACAAGAATAATTGATCAAGAACAGGCGTGTTGCTGAACCTTTTTATTTGGCAGTTTTTTTATTCAAAGCTTCATATTCTGTAATTTCCTCAGAAACCTAAAACATTCCATATTCCTTACATTTCTATAATTCAAGTATTCCTTATTCCTTCGAGTTTTTAAGTAATTTATTATTATTCCATATCCCGTTTCAACCCCCAGGTTGATGGAAGAAAATTTTAGGAACGCCGTAATTTTGTTTCTTATTAGTTTTGAAGAGCTTTGCGACGAGCTGCTCTTGTTTAGGTTCAAGTGTTGTGTAGACATAAAAGATTGAAATGCGTTGTGATACCAACTTGAAAACGAGATCTATTAATATTTTTTTGTTTTTTTGCTCTTGTGTAGTTTTGCATTTTTTATTGTCTTCTTTCATGTGTTAATGTTATTATTAGTGGCTGGCTTTTTCCAAACAAATCTGTATATATGAACTATTTAAGTGAAGTATTTTAGACTTTGAATGTTAGCTCTTCGTATTCCGGGAATTTAAAGTTTAGCTTCCAAATTCATTGATACTTCAGCACAATTCAGCGTAACTTAGATTGACGTTTGATCAAGTAGTTAAATACTAGGCAGGATTAATATATTAAATATTTGTGAAAACTGTCACAAGATTTATGTTTGGATTAAGTGGGTCATTTCACTTCTAGAGAGTATATAAGATTCTAACGTCACGAGTAATTCAACAAGTTTAATTAAAGGAGACGTAGTTACACAACTGAATTACGAAACCTAACAAGTTTTGGACAGTTAACAGTAAACTTGGAGTAAGTAGAATTTCATTTTTTGTTTACGTTTTTTTCAGTATAGATTGGTTTGCAGAAAATACTTGCAACCATAGAAAACTTTTTTTTATTTCTAATATTATGAGCTGCTCTTTTTCCTATTCCGTTTAGACATTTCTAGGTATAAATGTTTTAATCTTCGGACAGAAGTATACGAAGCTGACGTTTCGAGAGTTAGTCCTAGCTTCGTCGGAGCAACTGTAATTTAGACAACACAAGACTGGAATTTTTATGATTATCACCGTTATACGGTTAGTAGCTGACGTTTCGAGCGTTAGGCTTTTGCCTGAATCAACAACTGTCGTCTAAAGAAGACCATCGTCAGCTCATAATCATAAGAATTTTAAATACAGTTTTGTGTTGGTTTGAATGTTTTAGTCATAGTAGTGTAAAAAGCTGACGTTTTGAGCGTTAGGATTTCGCCTAAATAACTCGTCAACCGTCGCTTAAAGAAGACCAACGTCAGCTCATTACAATACTTACAGCCATAATCATAAGAATTTTAAATTCAGTTTTGTGTTGGTTTGAATGTTTTAGTCATAGTAGTGTAAAAAGCTGATGTTTTGAGCGTTAAGATTTCGCCTAAATAACTCGTCAACCATCGCCTAAAGAAGACCAACGTCAGCTCATTGCAATACTTACAGCCATAATCATAAGAATTTTAAATACAGTTTTGTGTTGGTTTTAATGTTTTAGTCACAGTAGTGTAAGAAGCTGACGTTTTGAGCGTTAGGATTTCGCCTAAATAACTCGTCAACCGTCGCCTAAAGAAGACCAACGTCAGCTCATTACAATACTTACAGCCATAATCATAAGAATTTTAAATACAGTTTTGTGTTGGTTTGAATGTTTTAGTCATAGTAGTGTAAGAAGCTGACGTTTTGAGCGTTAATCCTTCGTAAGAGCAACTACGAACCTCAAAAGTTTTTTAAAAAGTATTCAATAAGAGTCGTCTTTTCCAATGTCTCTTTTGTGTGATTTTAAACCATAAAAAGACAAAAGACCGAAAAGAATATTTGATTTGCCCAATGCTTACTCAACCATTTTTAGAAATATTGTTGTGTATTGATTATATATTAAGGCAGTGTATATTTTTTGTTTCACTTTTTTCCCGCTTAGTCAGCTCGTAATCCGTGGGCAATCAAATGCCGTCGCTGTAAATCGCAAGTCCTGAACCGGTTTTGAAGTATAATTTTTTGCGATAGCGATTTTGATTCAAAACAGTCATAAAACGAAGTACCTCAACCAAGGTTGGACATTGAATGAGATGAAAAGAATTTGAACTTAAGTAAACTATTTGTTTATGAATTTATTAATAAGCATTTATCTTTCTATCTATCTTGTATTAAGTTTACTTAATTCACTGCGTGTAAACTAGCAGACTTGAAAATTTTGAGCTCGTCATTGTCTGGTATTTCCACTTAGTCTAATCGCTTGAACGTTTTTACTTATTGTTCTTGCTTATTTAAGTATACCGAGTGAATAGTTTTAAAATAACTATTGACGTGGGTCCTTGAGCAGGTACAATGAAATATTTAATTTTTGCTAAATATAGTATAAGAAGCTGACGTTTCGAGCGTTATATCTTCATCAGAATATCTGCAAGTTGACAACTAAAGGCTGATTTTTTTTTTCTTGTGCCATTGCCCTAAAAAGTCTAAGAAGCTTACGTTTCGAACGTTACATCTTCTTCACAATATCTGCAAGTTGACAACTAAAGGCTGATTTTTTTTTCTTGTGCCATTGTCCTAAGAAGTCTAGGAGCTTACGTTTCGAGTGTTAGCCCTTCATCAGAGACACTGTTATTAAGACAACTGAAGGTTGAAATGTTCGTTGTTTCTGTGATTTTAGGTGTTGACGTTTTGCGAACGAACGTTGGACCTTTGCCAGTCAGATTTATACTCGTTGTCAACTGCTGCTCTGAAGAAGACCACCACTCGAAACGTCAATCTTTACTCTACTTACGACAATGATCATAAGACCGAATTCAATCTTGAGTTGTGTAAGGGGGTTATGGCTCTCTCGAACCAAAACTTATCTCAGATTTCTGTTGTGTTAATGGTCTTCGAGTGAACATGGCTATCCCATCGGCTCTTTAAATAAGCTTTTTAGCAACGTATTTTGGTGGGTGACATTTTGATTTTTTTGTCTTTGATTTACTTTAATTATAGTCATCATACCATATTCTCAGACTAAAATGTTTTATTATATAGTTCAACTCTGTCGAGATAGAATAGTAAGTATAACTATAAGAGGTGAAGTCATTAAACTTTGGTAAACTTCAATCTGTAGAATCGCGTTTTTATAAAATTACAATTAGAATATCCAGACTGAAGTTCAAAGCATTTTTGAAAAATATTTATAGAATAAAATTTTGTGTGTTAAACACTTGAAAACACCGAATACAATTATGTTTTTAAAAGTTTTCCTTATTGAAACGGCAATATTAACCAAGAACCATACTGTGACTATTTGTACGTTCGAAGCAAATAAAATTTTTGCAAGAAGTTAAGTTTACATGTGTCGTATAAGTCTTTACTGAATGCAACCTGGTCTCAAAATTGCTCGTAATTCGTATGCTGTCACGGTCATGATAGGAAAGATAATCTGACGCTTGTTTGGTATAGTCGACTTTGTATTCTAACAATACATATACAAGAATATTTTCAACCTAAAATTGGCAGAAAAATAATATTCAGCCTATAGTACAACAGTATTCTCATAAAAAAAAGTCTGTGTCATATTTAGAAACAACAAGTTGGTCAAAATAGATTTGACATCAATATTGTTTTGGCTAAATATTAGGGAAACTGGCTGCTTATTAAAAATAAGGGCTTAAAATGTTGAGTAACTAGTTATCAACTTTTGCTTGTTTTGCGGTCGAATTGTATACAGCGAAAACCCGCGAATGAGAACCTAGATTTTTCCAACTTATAGGCAAAATAGGTTCTTATAGAAATGGTATTTAGTGGGATTTTAGGCTACTTAGGTTCTAAAATAGGTTCTTAATTTGATATAGGGGCACTAGCGATCAGTACAGTTTACTACAAGACATATGTGATGTGGAATAGGTATATTGCTGTATTAAATAACTATCTAGAATATAACGCTGGGCACGGCAAAGGGCTGAAGATCGCTGTGGGTTATACACTGACTGCCATTTCAAACAATTTAGCCAGAATCACAAGAGGAGGGTGACAGAGGATTTGGATTTCAACATATGTGTAAGGGATTGCACTAAATAATCCAAAATGTATGACAGATTTTAGAACATTGGAACAAATTTAGAACAAAACTATGGATGCATGTCGCATAGATGCAAGGACGGTTCAACGTGCTTCCAAAACTGGGATCTGTATTCTTAATAATTGCATTTTGCAATGCAGTATTGGCAAAGACTCTATATGGCTTTCATTTCAGTTTATTTTTTGACTCTTTCTGACTGAAACTTAAACTGCGTTTTTTTCCTGTATTTTCATTTTTGCTTTCGTTTTTGTAAGATAAGAACCGATTGAAAATTTTAGGCTAAATAGGTTTTTATGAAAAGGGGGTTTTTACTGTATTTACAACCTAAATATACAAACGTATGTACAATGTAAGTTAAAAAAAGTATGTCTCTCACTTACTTCCACTTTGTAAAAGAAGAGAGAAATATAGACATATTTTATACATATTACCAAATGTAAAAATATAAAATCTGAAATAGTGAAATTTAAAAGAAACCGTTGAATTCATGGCTACACAGGTGAGATTATTGCAATGGCAATTTAGTGTAACTAAATAACTAAATTAAAAAGGGAACTTTTAATCTGATTCAGATTTCATTGATTAATAACTTTCTAAAAAAATCTTTTTTTCAGTTCTTTTTTAAAAAGTGAAAGCGTAGAGAATTTGTTTTACAACAGTTGCAATTAGCTTTGAAGATCAGAGGTTTCATATGCTCTTGTTTGGCTTTTTCACTGTCCTCCCAAGGGATGTGTTAAGGATTTCGGTTCTTGAGTTACTTAGAACTGCACATGGTTTTTCGCATGACTGTCATAGGGTTGTAATCTCGTTCAAACCTCTTTCGAAAAGGTCGTTTTTCAACTCGTTTGCTACAATCGCGTTTCCTGTTTCAAAAAAAAACAACAAATAATGGTCATGAGTGACTACTTAAGCGTACTGACCACTTAACTGATTTTGAGGAAGGTGTACATGTTGGTTCAAAGTTCAACAACATATTTTTTATCTTCATAAAATTATAATCTAGTTTGACCTTGCAAGCGTGCGATCTCTTAAATCCAACATCTTCCAGTAATCGTGGCGTTATGTCGTTCAGTATTAAATTTTTGCCGGTCTGTTAACAAAAATAACCCTATATAACGGAAGTGTTGTCTAATCGATGTGTTCAAGATATATACTCTTTTTTTTATAAGAACCTTTTTTATAAGAACGTTGGGCCTGAAAAATGCCCAAAATTTAAGAACACGCTAAGAACATACCTGAGGCTGAGATTGATAATAGAAATAATTTGCGACTTTGTTGATGTTGTTTATTTAATGTTCATTATTCTGCATGTACAATTTTAGCGTTTGAACTGACAAAGGCCCGATTCTGTTTCACAAACTCTGCACAGTACTAGCACAGTGAATTATAAAACTTCTGGTACTGAACAAAACAAATCATAGTTCTATAAAACCCTGGATTTTAAGGGCAGCATGATGAGCAGAACAAAGTGTTTTCATGTCCTAGTTGGAAATGTATATATAAGCAATAGTACTAGCATTATATTTAAGAACATTTTAAGAACATTTGAGGCTGAAACCAAGAAAATATTTAAAGAACATTCAGCCTCGGCCAAAAAATCAGACGTTCTTATAAAAAAAAGAGTGTAAATCAAAACGTCAATGCGGCAAAAATCACAAAACATTTCCTGTTGACCTAAGCCAGTTATGTTTTGGTCAAAGTTCCTGTTCTATTTGTAGAAAATATAAGTTAGTTACTTGGACTTTTAAGACGGCTTATTTCTGATCAGGTTTACTGGATTATCGTTGAGTGGTCAGTAAGTAAAACATGTGACTTTTTACTCAACTCTATGTTGAAATGTTTTATCCATTAAGCAGGCCCGGCCAGGGGAGGGGGGGTAGTGGGATACCAATATACCCGATATTTTCCCAACAAGATACCAATATACTTAAAAATAAAAAAAATTCATATACCAAAAACCTAAAATTCAGGAAACGAAAGATACGTTATACCTGAATCTTTACCCAAAAATACCGTATACCTGAATTAAAACAGCTCCAGATACCGAATACCCAAAACCCCTGGCTGGGCCTGATTAAGTAGAGTGGGAAGCTGACGTTTCGAGCGTTAGTCCTTCGTTTATAGTCGGAGCAGCTGCCTGCGCGTCAGTTGCTCTGACGAAGGGTCGACACTCGAAACTTTACCAATTACATGCTTTTTTTTATAAGAACAACAAGGCTCAGATTGGCCGAAAATTAAGAACAATGTAAGAATAAGCTCAGGCTGAGGCTGAAAAAATGTGAAAAGGTTTCTTGTTGCCGGAAACTTTACTGAATCTTGTAATTTATGAGGGTGGTAAAGCCAAAGGGGGGGGGGGGGTCTAGATCACGTTTCACGGAAAATAAGACGGTCCTTTCACAATTCACGAAAAATAAAATAGGTAATAACGGTTGTCGAAAATAACAAAAGACATAATGAAAATCACGGTTCACGACGAATTAAACATTTCTTTCTTGTTTCACGGAAAATAATTTTGCAAAATCACGCTTCAGAGTTCAGGGCTACTATGAAAATCACGATTCACGAAGAAAAAATTAGCCATTTCACATTTCACGGGAAAAAAAATGGCCGATCGCGAGTCACGAAAATATCCTTTAACCACCCTCGTTTATGTTCGTAGTGTATAGTACAAACACAAACAGAAGCACCGTTTCTCATTTAATCTGAGATAATGTACAGAGACCTTCTCAAAATACAGACGACCTGCATTGTTTTTCAGTGCCTTGTCTTTTTGTTTTGATTTCTCATTATTCAAACCGCTCAGAAAAATAAAACAAATTAAGAACAAACTAAGGCTGAAGCAGCCAAAAAATAAGAACTATAATCCTCAGCAAAATTTACTGGTTCTTATAAAAAAAAGCGTGTACTACTATAACGTCGACGATTAAATATTCCAATCTAGAGTAGAGCTGATTAAAATTTTTTATCACCTACTTTAAGTCTTTTTTCATTCTAAATTTATACTGTACGTACTAGAACAATTTCAGTTATTTGTCAAAACTGGCTATAGTCTATATTAGACTCTTAGTCGCCCTAACGAATGCTTTACGCACGAAACGTCAGCTGCATAAATTTTCAACTTTGAAAACGACGACCCCATTTCACAGGTTTTTTTTTTTTTTTTTTTTTATAATTATTATGTGTGTTTCAAAAGGGTGCTATAATAACAGCCCCTTCCGTTCATTAAAGGAATTGGTTTATTTGCTTAAAACTGTGTTTATTGCAAAAACAGTCTGAATTCTTTCCTCGGTCGACTAGAGCAAAAACTTGCTCAGTGCCCAGGGCGAAAGTTCAACTTTGACCCTAGATTACGTTTAAAAGCTTAACAAACTTTTAGTTTTGAATGAAAACAGCAACGAAACACTTCGAAGAATTTGCCCACAATGCAAATAGTTAAATGAAGAAGGCAACTTATTTGCTTAAAAAACACAAATTCCCGATCGCCAAACGTATTATTGCTTTCTTGGAAGCCAGTTTTACAAATTGAGTTCTCGATAACCTATGGTCAGCATAACTGATTTATTTTAAAAAGAAAGCTATTGCCTTTCCCTTAATTTAATTCATAAATTACTGAGATGTATCGTGAAATATGTGACTAGTTGCCCATTGATATAACTAGACATATCAGTTTTGTAGATTATTAGTGAATTATCCAGCAAATCAAACGCAACTTGCTTACATTCCAGCTCACAATATCACGATAAGCAATTGTGTAAAAACTTACCACCTCTGGCAATTTGTCACAGTTGTCATGAAATCGTGTCTACAAAAAAAAAATAGTGCAATTGCAATTTGTAATTTAGAAATACACGATAGTTATGCAAAAGATGGATTAATTTTGTCATTGAAAAGTGTCATTTCAATGCCTCAACTCCAGCACAAACAAACTTATTAGAATAACTCAGAGTAATTACTTTTTATCACAAAGGCGGACATAGTCTTACATGAGTGGTTTCAACCTCATACACTTTCCAAATATCTAATCGCAGCAGGCTAGATTTGAGCCCGTTTGGTTTTGTTTTTTTGGTACGCATTAATGGTATGATATCTGCAGGTAATTTAAGATATCAGTCCAGTTTCCGAACACTGTTTCCATCTTGAAGGTTCCCAGTTCATTCCAGTCACTTATTGAGCTTAAAAACCTTTCCTGACATCGGAAAACAATGTATTGATGAGTTAGGTTTGGCCACTTTATTGTTTTTACTAATTGCTTTTCAATTTTGTAATTTCTTGTTTTTACGAGAGTTTTTCTTATTCATAAATCGATTAATGATCGAGTGTGTCCTTACAGCACTCATAAAACGCTATCATTCTGCGATCCGATAGGCCGTTTTAATGTCCGCGAAAGCTGATACAGAGGCAATACAAATTGATATCTGACCTCTGAGGGGATTGCGTGGGCCGATATATTGTGTTATTAACCCGTGGTTCATGCTTTTTTTAAATAATAGCTCTGGTTTTCAATCAGTTTGAGCCTGGTATGAAACAAGATAAAACGCTGATTTTTTATTGTCGAGAGCACGAACTTTGATCCGTTTTAATTTTCACTTCTCATTTGACAGCCTTGATCGAAGCTACTCACTACTGCTGCAAGCACCTCAAACACTTACCAGGATTATTGCTCAGAAAGGTAAGGAAAACTCAAATTATTTCGAAAGCAAAGAAATAATATTTGATAAAGGAAGGTGGAAATGGTAGCTTATTATCAATAGAAAAACCAAACTCTGATTGTACTATAATTTTTTAGGGTGGTAAAGGCCGGTACGTGATGTTTATATTACGGACTTAAATACTGTCTTTAAAATGTAGTATTCATGTCAAGGCGCTAACTAGTTTAATAAGAATTTCGAAAACCTTTTATAAAGAAAACTATCTTCATTTCTGAAAACGGCTGAGAATGTAAGTGACAATTTTAATCCCAGAATTCAAAGAATTTGACGATTTTAAAATATTCCAGTAGCAGTACGTGAAATGGAATCTTTTTCATTGAACCCGCTCCTCGAGCAGTTGCCGGCTAACGGAAATCCATTCCTTAGTTAGTATTCAGTTTGGTTCAAAAGAAGTGAAAACTTAGTTTTTGTTCCTATTTTCAAATTAATTTGTTTTTAATTTATCAGTGATTTGTGAACTGAGTTAGACCGGAATCAAATTAAAGAGAACACGTGACCTTCACATCAAGCTTTCGTGATTTTATTCCGTCTAAAAATTGGTTTTATGTTTGCGACGCGTCATCGTATAGTATGCACATTTTAGTCAGTTTAAGTTTGTTTTAAGTTTCGTATTTTTCTAACATTAAGGGCCTATTCATTTACCCGCCAAGATTAGGTTCAGTTATTTGCGGGCAATACAAACGGATATTATAGGTTTATTTTTACTCCCACTTTCAGATATAAATATTGTAATATATTACTATCATTACTTTTATGGCATATTACTATAATATCATAATTATATCTTTTGTAATTTGATATTATTTAAGAAAAATCTAATAGCTATTAAGAATTCAGTAATTAAAACTCTGTGGAACACCTAAAATTGAATGGAATTGAATAAATAAATAATTGTACGACTCGATCGGTAACGAGTATCTAGTAGATTATAACTTGTTCAGGCTTGTGTTATACTCCTTTATTATAGGCGCTGATAGTGATACTGATATTACTCAGTACCCATTCTCACTTTAATTAAAGAACTCTTGTATCCGACTTGTCTCGGGTTATCACGGGAGATACGGTCAAATTTAACACTCGTTTCACATGAGAAACCGGAAAACGAGTTTCCTCGGGATTATGTTGCTGCCGTTTGTCTAATTTTATGAATTATTTTTTACCTTTGTCAAGTCAAGTCATTTTTATTTGACTCACCCAGGATGTAATGTTCATTGTGTTTATAGTTTATACGATACAATAGTGTTTTAACCAAACCATGAATACAATACGTATTATGTAATAGAAAGTACTCGCAATATTTTATAATTCCTATTTAAACAGAGAATGAGAATAATTGATATGGAAAAAAATACAGAAGATAAGATATTTTGTTGTGTATATAGAATTTCGGACACCTAAACACTGGAGTCAGTAAACTAATCGAGTGTGTTCTTCTTTTATCATCTAGTATATACCCTCCATATGCGCCACAAGTTTTGATCTGCACATATTCATGTTAAAAACGTAAATCTCCATATATTAGCCCTTTATTTTCTTTACATTTTGTGTTGTTCTGACCAAGAGCTAATGCTTGAAATCTTAGTATTTTGCTCTACTTACAACAATGATTAAATGCTTTTTCTTTTATAAAAACAAATTTTATAAGAATACCAAGGCTGAGATTTGCCCAAAAAAGTAAGAACAAGCCAAGAACAATCACCAGGCTGAAATTTTGATCAGACAAATTTAAGAATTTTATTTAATCCTTGTTCACAGATTGAGATGTACATATAAGTTCATATTATCAAATTCATTAATAATTCATAAGGCAAACACAATGAAAAATCGTAGCCGTGACCGAGTTTGTAATTTGGCAAGAGATTTGTCCTGATTTGCATACGACTTTAACTTGGATTTTCTGGGAAAAATAATATTTTATCTTTGAAGTTTTTAGCAAAATATGCTTTAGTTATTGCTGGAATTTGATAAGTAATATACAAAATTCGCATCCATTCTGTTTGAGGTTTAAAACAGTTCGCCTTAGCTTGCTTCGGCTCGATGTTTTAAATCCTCACACTGTATATATTACATAACATTTCTAACCGCTCTTTTGATTTTTTCAGTATCAGGAAATAAGAACAATTTAAGACCAATTTGAGGCTGAAATCGCCAAAAAGTTAAGAACAGCCCAGCCTCAGTTGAAAGTTACAGGTTCTTATAAAACAAAAGGAGTGTAACCATTTCAACCTACTAGAGTTGATCAAATCACTGTAAAACAAAACAGCAGTTCGAATGCGAGTGATTTAATTAATATCAGGTTGAAATAATCAGTCATCTCAGAGACAAGAGTAAGTGGCTGACGTTTCGAACGTTATCTCCTTGTCAGTATACAATTGTGTGTCTGTGCGGACTAACTCTCGTATTGTCAGTATACAATTGTGTGTCTGTGCGGACTAACTCTCGTATTGTCAGTATACAACTGTGTGTCTGTGCGGACTAACTCTCGTATTGTCAGTATACAACTGTGTGTCTGTGCGGACTAACTCTCGTATTGCCAGTATACAACTGTGTGTCTGTGCGGACTAACTCTCGTACTGTCAGTATACAACTGTGTGTCTGTGCGGACTAACTCTCACAACGTCACCATCTTTATATACTGTCTTTAAGGTGGTGTTACACGATCCCACTTTTAGTGCGACTTTTCGCGCATCGATATTGCGTTAAAAGTTGACTGTCGTGTACATGGTACACCACCTTTACGGTGATGATACCTACTCGCCAACGCACTTCACTACGCATGCGTGCATTCTTGATTCTTACATTGACGAAGATTTACACTTGAAACGTCAGCTCGTGACACGGCTTATGTCAACCTCGAGTTGTCTAACACTGAAATATAATATACAAATCTTCGTTTTTTAAATAAACCATATAAACTTTTTTTTTTTTTCTAATATTAAAATTAGCCGAAACAAACAGAAGCAAAGACAGACGAATGTTCGATGCTAATTAAACTTTTGTAAAAACTTAGTTTGTGTCATATCAGGCTTTTTGGCAGCAGTTTGGCTCCAAAAAGGTTTGAACGTCATAGGACAGATGTTAGAGAGTCGACGCCGACGACAATGGCACTGAAGAACAATAGTATACACAGTACCCGCACGTTGGAATGCATTGCCATTGAGCTGAGCACTTGCACGTTGTTTTTTGTCGCTAGAAAAAGAACGTGAAAAGTCCTATTTTGGAGTTCTTGGGACGACGAGGATGTGATAACAAAAATGTTCTCAGTATTGATTTACCTTCAAGGGGGAACTTTTACTTTTTTTCTGTTCGCAAAGCCGTAGAGCGGAGAAAACAAAATCCTAATAATCCGCAGAAAGGAGTAAAGAGCAAATCAAATATATGTTTTTTCTGAGCCGTCGTCGTTGGCGTTGCCGTCGTAGTTTCTTAAAGTACCTAATAACAGCAAGCAATGGTAAATAATATCGTAATACATTCTAAAACATAATTGCCATACACTGTAACCAAAAAATATACAAAAGATTTAAAAATATACAAAAAATCCTAATTAACATCAAAAACAAAACTAAACACCCTTCAAATGTCATATTACTATAAAAGACACGTGCGTCTATATTGCCGTGTATTTGCGCCTTTACGTCACATTCTAGAAGCTTTTCTTAGGCCAGACTTTGCCCTCGTTTAAACAAATAAGTCCAAGCTTCTCTTTGTCTCTTTTCCCTTGGGATTAATCTTATCAAAATTTTGACCATTGTTATAAAAAATATTTCATTTCTTAATTCAATTATTATTACACCTGGGCCCGGTTGTTCAAAGGTCGATTAGAACTAACCCAGGGTTAAGTTTTTAACCCATGCTTGTGTTTCTTACGATTCATAAACTGACTTGGCTTGGAAATTTTGGGTTAACAAGTTATTAGTGTTGGAAATTCTGAGCAGTGATCATGAGCAAAGAAAACCTTTCATTGTAAAGAAATTACTCTTGAAATTTTACCTTAACCCAGGGTTAAAGTTAACCAGCTTTTGAACAACCCAGCCCTGGAGATAATTTTAAGTCAGAAACAGCTGTGCATTTTACAATTTCTTAGTTTTCTTCTTTTTATCGTTCTTAACCACTGCACTAGTATATAGCTTTTTAAACATTTATCGCATTTTGATATGAGTATGAAGAAGGACCTGTTTTCGAAGTTTGAATATCGATTCTTTTGTGGTGCTGTAGTTTACAGCGTTACATCAAAGTTCAATTGAGCAATTTGTTACATTGTAGTTTTAATGCTTTTTTTGTCGTGCTACAGAGAGAAGTGTTAACAACAGCAGAATAAGAGCTTATACCCACGATCAAAACAGATCGTTATCACTTCATTTGTTTTATTGTAAATATGAGGTGTATGTTTGTGTTATGGATGGAATTTGCGTCAAATATGATAGAAAACAACCAAATGATACAAACTGAACGAGGACAGAATTTCTGACAGTTGTTATGAGCGAAACTGGCAGAAAAACTTTAGTTTACAATTCACTTTGAAACGCGACCAGGCTAACTCGAATTTTCCATTAAAGTTAAGTTTACATACATTGAACCAACGCGAAATTTTTGAAAACAATGTTTCAAAAGTTTGATTTAACGCGAATCATTTATTGCAACACAATCATCTCACAACATTTTCCTCTAATGGGAAAAAAGAGCAACTTCAGTCACTCAACGTAATTGCTTAACGAATGGATCCAGGGACGATGCACATTCTCAAAACAGCGGCGATGTAAAAAAAGTTTGATTTCAATTAACATTAGGGTCTTAAGCTTAAGCATTGACAACGAAACCCTAGACGACAACGTGATAGGATGACTAGGACCTGGGTCGAGAACATCGTACACGGCGGGAAAATTGAATTTTAGAAATACGGTAAACCATGATGCTCTGCGGGCATTTTGCTTACAATATCTAACGTGTGGCCGTATATTTTAGCACGAAGTGTTACATGCGAAATTGAAGCATTTGCGAGTTTTCTTAAGTGGTATTTTCGTACTTATATTAACTCCATGGATTGCGTTCAAAGTGAAAAATTGGTCTCGAACTTTGTGACTCTGTTGATTCGTCAGCTGCATTAAATTAATACTTTTTTTGAAATAATTTTTGCGTCAGTTAAGTCCATCTTTAATTCCCTATATTAAGGTAGCTATTCTACATCACCGACCAGAAGACTGGGTCGGTTTTGAACGGAAATATGGCTGATATTTCGTTGTATATAATATAATAGCGTTTCACATATGTTACTGAATAGAGCGTGTTCTCGTTTTCTTAGTCCTGTATCTCAACTATTGTTAAGCCTGGTTTCCATTTCTTATCTATCATAGTAATTTATCAGAATTGTCGCGAGACTCGCAGGACTATAAGAAAAAGTGAAAGCGTAATGCTTGTGGGATGTGACTTTAACATAATTATAAGTCGGTTTGCAGCCCATACTATGGGCAGTAAGGCCACGTTGGTAGCTGGCATTGCCCCTTAAATCTACCGTAAACAAAAGTGAGCCTGACGTTAGCAGGACTTTATTGAAACATTTCATAAAACATCCTCCCCCCTCCCTCCCCCCCATCCTCCCATTTGACAGATAAGACAGACAAAACCCTGCCTTATGAGGTAAACTTACTTTTATTTCTCACGAAAGATAAGACCAGGAACGACTTCGGTATTTAAATGAAACCAGTACAACAGTAAGGAATGTAAAGCAAAGTGTAAACCACAGTGTTGTCTTTGCTTTTAATATGGCAGCAAAAAAAGACAATATTGAATGCTCTAACGTCACTTTTATGGAGAAATTGCAGCGTTATCAGTGCAAACACACCAACTTTTTTTTTTAAAGAAACACGTTCAGAAAACGGCAAAAAACTTTCCATATTTGAAAGTTTTTTTTCCTCTGATGAAGCAGCTAAAAATACCAGAGTATTTGCTTGAGCTTTGTGCGAAGACCGTGAGAGACAAAAAAAAAGTTCCAACGCATAAAAAATTGTGCCACCTGGGTTATTTCTTGCCCTTAGCTCTCGCAAAATGGCACGACTAAAGAAATTAACTGCTAAAAAGTTCGTTCTGTGTTTGATTGCAGCAGTTTTCAAACGAATAAACGCGAGTAAAAACTGTTTATTATACCGGTCCTTGGCGACCCATGCGACAGATGAGACAGATAAGAAGACTCTACGTGGAAACCACTTGCCATAACGGTCTCATTCACAATCCCATACAACAGGTGAGACAGATAAGACTATATATGGAAACCACTTGCCATAACGGTCTCATTCACAATCCCATACAACAGGTGAGACAGATAAGACTATATATGGAAACCACTCGCCATAATCTCACTCAGAATCCCATGCGATAGATAAAACACATAAGGCAGATACAACTTCATTTCTATACAGGCTTATTCAATGTTTTATCTGTCGTATAAGGATATCTTATGAGGTGTTTCATATACACTTTTTTTTTATTAAGAACACACTTAATAAGAACAGTGAGGCTCAAATCGCCCGAAAAATAAGAACAAAT
>JAOEHV020054315.1:4585-16961 GCA_025447995.2 Isaurus tuberculatus
TGCGCGCCTGGTGATAGTCTACAAGATCACATCAGTTTTCTTTCCCCTTTCACTGTATTTACCTTGAGTTAACTTCTGAAATCGATCTCGGCAAAATGACCTTACAAAGTATACCCCCCTACAATAATTATGTATTCGATTTGAGCCGTTTGTTGAGTTGTTTATACAAGCAAGACATAAAAAACGCTATTCGTATGTAATCAATTATAAAAGACAAAGTTAAAATGTATATAAAATTTTCCGAACGGTTTCGGTTAAAACCATCATCAGGGATCGTTTTCGATTAAAATCATCTCTATCACTGATGATGGTTTTAACCGCAAACGTTCGGAAAATTTTAGATACATTTTACCTTGCCTTTTTATATAATTGATTTATACGCGTAGATGATTTAATCGGCAACATTTCAATCGTTATGTTATGGGTATTGCGTTTCTTGGATTAGGTTAAGTTAAGGTTGTGCAGTCAGCATTTTATTTCTCTCTAGAGTGAATGTTTATAATGCGCTCAGTTATCGACTGCATGTATCACTAAAGTAGAGTGTGATTAAAAATTTTTCCCTGATCTGACCCTGATGGCTCTGAGCCGAGGTTGATCGACGCCATGGTGGAGTCGTGTCCCAGTTGTACTAGCCGTTAAGCGATCCCAACGTGCCGTACCAAATATAACTACTTCAAGTCTAAGTTCTTCAAAGTTTTTTCATTAAAGAAAAAGATTGGGAACCGCAGGGAATTGATTTTAATAGTAAAATAAAGATGAACCTCAAATTTCTTCATTGGATTTTAATATATTTATGTTCACACAAGAAACTGACAGCTAACACTATAGTCTATAAGTATAAGCTACAGATCATATTACTTTAATTATACTAATACAAACTATACTTTTTTCAGCTTCCTTGCATTTTTTTGTAATTTTATTAAGTATATACCCAAATATTTGGGCTATTGATCTTTCATTTTGGATTTATTTAGTTTTACTGACCTCACTATAAGCTATTGACTTGGAGTGTTCAATCTTACAAATATAATTGAGTAATTTGACGAAACGAAAAGTCCATTACTGGCACGAAACTACAAGGTGCATTTTTTGTTTCTATAGCTATGAAAGATACAAAGTTAATAGCATCAAATTTAGGCCACATGCAAGCTGGAGATTAATTTTAATTTCATAGTAAACAGATAATAATAAGGAATATGTAACAGTGATTTTCACAACTTTTAATTAATAAAGATACTTCGAGTATGAAACTTTGTTATATATACTATATAAGTATTCGTTAGAGAAACCATTGCTAAAGCTCAAAATGTCACTTCTTTACACTTCTTACGCCAATCAGCATCAAATTTTTGCGTTTTTTAGCATTGTAACTACACGCCGACGCATTTTTTAAAATAATTTTTTTTTTTCAAAAATTTTCAACAAGTGGTTATGAAGATTTAGAATTGCTTTTTGTACTAAGATTTACTTCTATTTCATTTGGATAATTAACTCTGGTGTCCCTGCTCTAGCAATGATTGTAGTTTCCACCGGTTGAATAGCTCGTTTCCCGAGCTATACAATTCCGATTTATACAGCCTTGACCAGAGCAGAAAATTTACGTGCTTCTAGCGAGCCGATTACAAAAGAGAGCAGTAAGCGTGATTGCGCTTTAACTTATAGTACTAAAAAACAAAGAAGCACGTGGAGGGCAAATGAGATATGTAACAATGAAAAAAACAATGTAAAACAATAAATGCTAGTTGACAATAGGAACCTAAACCAACGCACGCACTCCCCCCCTCCCCCCAACGGCCGTAAAGGTCCACAAACGTCCACTCGATTATAGAAGTAATGAATAGATATATATGTAACATAAAATAAGTTCGGCGTTCTAGATTCTGTCATCAGCTCACATTTTCATTAACCCTTGAGATAACGATGAAATATATTTGCTTATGAAAATAATGTGTCCAACACAAAGAACTTTTTCAAGCCTTTTTAAGGAGAGGAAAAAAATGTATCCGAGGGTTGGAGGGGGGTTGGTACCAAAAAGTTTTGTTCCCACCCCCCCCCCCAGCAAAATTCCTGCGCACGGGCCTGAACGCGCAAGATAAAAGCAAAGAAACCGAGTTGAAAACTCAAACGTCTTTGACTTCGCTTTGTGACTTTTGGGTGACGCAATGATCATACAAATGAAAGCGGTGATTCTAAAATCCAGTTAATAAAACATTGGCGGTAAAAGTTAGTTAGAATGAAGGTTTTATCGCGGCAGCTGTGAGTAGAGAGTTGAACACTGCTAGTCAAAAGCTTTAAATTTTATATACACTAGTTTAAGACATGATTTATAAACAATCATTTTAACTTTCTAAATAGAAGTACGATTTATACATTCTGGAAACCACGAAATGCTAAGGTGGCAGAGCATGCATTAATCGAAATAATCAAATCAACAATAAAACGCATGTACATGAAAAGGCGTTCATCTCACAGCAACTTGCAATTTTTCGTTATCGCCCAGCATTGCATTGCAAGTTGCTGAAAAAATTGCCTCGTGTAACACGGACTTAAAGTACACAAAAGACGGAAAAAGTCCTCTGGAGAGAGCGACCTATTCATACATAGGCAAATATTTATATACAGTTTATGTTACAAAAACAAAGGTTTTGAATATTGAAAAATGGTTTGTAAAGTACTTATAAGTTAACTTTTGTTCTTGTGACGCAATGAGAATTTTGTAACGAATGTTTAGGTTAACATGAAAGCGCATTTCGAAGCAGGAAGGGGGATATTCTGTACTCATTGTTATTAGGTTTTCTAAGTAACTGAAGAGAATTATCTTTTTTCGTTTGTTTAGGACAATAAGAATACTTTCTGTTGTCCATATATGGAAGTATTCCGCCTTTCTCCACACCCACACACACAACTCTTTTCTGTTGGGAGCAACACTCTCTCTTAGAGCAACGCATAGTAACAACTTCACAAAAGTTACTTAGATTTAGTTTCTAAACGTATTAGCAACGTTTTGGAAAAACGTAATACATATAAATATGATACATAAATAAACAATATATTAATTATCTATATAATACATAAATAAGTTTTTTGAAATTTTTACAGCTTAACGTGTTCATAACTTAAGGAGACTTAAATTTCCTATATGTAACGCAAAGTTATTTGGTCTTATGCAATGCCATCTTCAAATGACTATTCAATTAGCTCTTTTTAAAGTCACACCATATGATCCGAGTGTCATAGATTGTGCTACAAGTCCTTGCTAGTAGTTTCAAACGAGGAGTGTTTTTTTATGTTGATTTGAAAAAAATGTTGGTTATTATTATATCAAATGAAATCTGCGATTACAAAAATCAAGCAAGAAAAGAATCTAATATTATTGAATTATATTTTCTTCCTGATATAATTTGTATTTCTGTACAGGCTGATACCGCCATGAAACGAAACCTTATCATTTGAAGGCAGTGTGACGGCTAAGGTACTAGTTGCCTTTAAAGCCAATTCAAATATCATTAGTGTGGGTTTTATCATTTATAATAATTTATATACATGTTTTATGCTAGCTGCTGTACACAAGCAGGCTAAGATTGGACATGGTTACAACTGAATTACTTTGACGTCACCAGATATTGGGGAGGGCCTTCAGGGGCTTTTTCCATACTTGTTACCATGTGCATGAACTCTGCAAAATAAACATATGGTTCATTGATTAGATTTTTACCACCCGGCAACTTACTAGCAAAAACAACGACAGTAACAATAACAAAAATAACAAAAACAATAATGATTACAAACAAAAAAACAACAACGGGGACGATAAAAAAAAAAACCAATAACCAAGCAGTAACAACAACAATACTACAACGATAACAAAAATAACAACACCAATGATAGCTTTAAGCAAATAGTTTTTAAAAAAACTATTAAATGCATCGGCGAGTAGATACAAACTTGAAATAGTGTTGATAAATTAATTATCATCGCCGTAGGAATGAAGAAGCTGACGTTTCGAGCGTAAGCCCTTCGTCAGAGCATCGACGCTCTGACGAAGAGCATCGAGCATGGATGCTCTGACGAAGGGCTCATGCTCGAAACGGCAGCTTCTTTATTCCTACGGCGATGATAATTCATTTATCAGCACTACTTCAAGTTTATCACCAATGATAATATTAATAACAAAAACAATGACATAAGGATAACAACAACAAAGGCGAGAGAATAACAAAAACAATAACAAAAATTAACGATAGCAATAACAACAACAACAAAAATAATCAATAACTTTTTAAATGAGTTCAAGAGAAAAACAAACACAAATAATGTTGAGTGTTTTAACCAAATCCTGTCGAAGCGAGAATATAAATAAGATTTAGAATCATATCATATATGTACCATATTTATTCGATTAACCGCCCTGAGCGCTTATTAAATTTTCACCTTTTTCAGCAAGTTCAATATGTTTATTTGCAACAAAATAACTAATGGTAATAACAAAACGAGAAGATGTAACAAAGCAAAGTTTCTATAAAATATTCTGAAGGGAATTCCGTCTTCGGGGAAGTCTCTTTTAGCACTTATTCAAGATTGAGTGAGAGAGGGTGGGGTGGGGATGGGCGCTTATTTAAGGCTAGACGCTTATTAAGTTTTACTGCTATTAGGCACTTATTCGACGTTGGGCGCATTTTCGAATAAATACCTACTGGATATTTACATATCCGATACAATTTGATATTTGATAATGACTGACAGGGTGTTATCGAAATGTCCAACATAATTTCCTTTGTTCTCTTTTGAAAAAAGATATCCGTTAAATAAGCTATATTGTTATCACTATCTCATGTCTATGAATTTCTATGGATTGTAGTTATTTTATTAAAATAATTGAACTATTAACAAACCTTGAAAGTTTATTACTCCATCACCATCCAAATCTGCTTCTCTCATCATTTCTTCAACTTCTTCATCCGATAGTTTTTCTCCCAAACTACACATAACACTTCTCAGTTCCCATGCACTATAGTAACACACGAGGTAATATAAAAAATTTAAAACAACTATTGGAATTTAGTAATGAGAGACGGACTTAATTTAATGCGTCGAACGTAATCGTTTTAAACGTCAAAATTGTTATATACTTAACAATTTGTAATACGTTTAGCACATATGTACATGTGTAGGTTTGACGTTTGAACCATGCTTATAATAGAGGGAACGGATGAAAAGTATTTTAAACATGCTCGAGTTTACCTTATAGAACCGTCTCCATTTCGATCAAAAACTTTAAAAGCTTCGCGCATCTCCTCTTCGGCATCTCTACTTTGCATTTGTTTTTTCATCATCAACAAAAATTCCTCGAAATCGACCTCTCCATTTCCTAAATTTAAAAAAAAGCAAAACAAATTTATTTTGCAACTCGATGAATAATGTTCGTGCATGCACAAGTGTCGTTCACATAACAAATAAGACAACAGTTTCGAAGTAATTCTACTTTCTCAGCTCCAACTTCAATTTTATTTTTTCTTACAATTTTTTTTCTAGCGGAATAGTTCATGAAAGCATAAAAGAGCGTATATAGGACAAAACTTACTTTAGAGTTACCTTTTTCAAAGCTCTATCTATATCCTCCTCAAAGCCTATCTCTAAGCCATCTTTATTTTTACCTTTGTTTCCCGTCGCCCGATCGACCTTAAATCCACAATAGTGAAAAAAAATGCTAAATTTTTCGATAACAATTATTATTAACGGCGATAATATTTTGTAGTAATTCGAATACTTCGTACTCAATAACATTTATTGGAAGTTCTTTTGCTGTCATTTCATAAAATCTTTCACGTCGACATCAATGAATAAAATCCCTTCCTTTGTTTGTTTTTTCAAGTTTCTGAAAGCCTACATTACATTGCATTTTGGATTTTGTCATCAATCTTTACGGCCAAGAAAAAAAAATGTATAGATTATGCTTTTCGCCCAGAGGTTTTCCTCCAGTTTTGGCGAAATAAGAACTCATTTAATTTGCCTTCTTGTTGGTTTGAGCTTAAGTGTCTTGCTTGCTTTAGTACTTTATTTTTTCTATTTTTTATTTTTTCCGACTGATTGGCCGTCTCTGAAATAATAATAGCAAATAACGGGAACCAAAAATATAATTAAGGATGGCCTAAATTCACTGCATGTCAGTTTTTGACGAATGAGCTGAAATGTAATCAAACCCAACATTTTCATATCCATCAGTTTGAAATTTCGGAAGTCGCTCATAATTTTCTTAGGCATGCTATTGCTTTCACTTTTTCATATTTGTTTAAAATTAACTAACATCTCAAATAAATCTTTTATGTTTTAAGTAAACAATGGTTAAACAGGGTTTCGCGTACAAAAGTTTCAATTATACAATATTTTTTTGTCTTCGTTTCAATTCTCCTACGAATTTCTTGTAAGTTGTTTTCTAAAATGGCATAAAAATTATTCTTATAATGCAACTTCGAGATTTTTGAATATCCATTAATTATTTCCAGTTTATTATCAATTCTAAGTTACAGAATAAATACACAAACAGAAAAACATTTGGTAGTTAGGAATTAGTAATATTCGAGGTTTACCTCTAAAAAATTCTGTAGACCCAAAACGCGAAATCTTTTTTCAGTATATTGAAGCTTTAAATCTGGCTTTTTGTATATATGCAGTTTCAGAAACCAAACGATACTTTTGTTGAAAACTTTTAATCCATAAAAAACAAGTTACCTAAATTTTGATATATTATATGCAAAAAAGTTTTATTCATCGCTAGCGCTAGCACTTAAAACAAAAGACAGTACGCTTGAAACAAAGGATTTTTCATGATTCTTCCTAGGAAAGAAATCCTTTCTTCAAAATTAAGTATTTCAAAAGCAAGAGACAATTTCGTTCTTCCGGGCTTTTTTCAGTCAGCGACGACAACCAGAAATATACCGACCAAAAATCCCCCGCTGATTTTTACCTTAAATCCATTTTACATCGTTGTTTTGGAAGTAATCTCCTTTCTCTCGATTTCTGTTTTCAATTCAATGGCAACCATTGTTGATGAAATGACTAGAAGTAAACAGCCCTTAAACGAAGAATATTTCGTAAAAGAAAAAAACAATCTTCGATACATGGCCCACATGAGGGCAAGAGCAACTTTCAAGCAAGGAAAAACATGTACTTTTAGTTTTTGTTGGTTATCAAAAAAGATATCGATAAAAAATAGCAGGCCGGTGAAAGTAAAAGAGAAATATCTACTTTGTATAACTCTGAAATCATTTGAATTTTTTTGAAAAAGCGCCGAAGGTCGAACGAGTTTGTTTATTGTATTCCACCATGAATATATGTAAAAAGTCAGAATCAAATTTTCTAGTTGTGTAACTGAATAAATTCGTGAGCTTTTCTCTATAAAGAATAGGTAGTTACAAGCTATTGAACAAAAGTTTGCATAATCAGTTTTGGGTGTGAGCAAAGATTATCGCTCCAGTAAACATTTGAAAAAAATGACATCTCCAAAGAAATAGGGTTTTGGATAATGTCGATGAAAAACACACAAGAGTGAAAAAAATAATGATTAACAGATAAAGGCGATTTAGTTTTTTAGCTATTTTCTAACAATTCAATTTGTAAGGAGCTGTCTCGAGCTGATTAGATTGATATGAAAACACACAATGGATACGAGCTAAAAGAATTGGTTTATTTTTAATAGCGCCTCAGTAAAAACAATCTCACAACATCTAATTGTGTTTGAAAAATGTAAAAAATAATTTTCTTTGCCCCTTTTCTTAAATATTCAGACCAATGTTGTATCTTTCTGTAAATTCTTTTCAATTTTTAGCACAACGGAATATGGAAATGTTTTTAAAAACTCCGTCGGGTTTTTTTTCAACTTTGCAATATTTTTTTCTCTGCACACGCACCTTATGAAAATCGAACTTTATCGCGCAAAATTTCAGATTGCGCCCTTTAAAATTTCTCAGCAAATTCAAGCTTTTTCTGAACTGATAAGAGAAGAGAAGCGATTATTTCCAATTAAAGTTTATACCTTGCTCGACATTTAGATAAAATGAACAGTTTGACCTGGTATTTCGTACAATTGTATACGGTTCTAGATAAAAGAAATAAATTTTCAGTTATAGCTAGTACAAAGCTTTTGATTCTGTTCGATATGTCAAACAATTTACGATGTATTTGCGCCTAAAATTTCATCCGGAAATTTGGTTGTCATCGAGAAACAAAATCCAATTCATAAATTTTAACTTGCCTCAAAAATTAAGTTGTGAAATGGTTTCAGAGTGCTAGAAAAGCAAAATTTACAGAATCCATTTCATCTTAAAGTTTGAAACTGTCCTTCAAACTAAATTGCTTTTATTTCAAGGAAGACTATTTCATCTTTGTCTCGACTTGAGGCAATTGCAAAACAAACTTTCTGCGCAAGATATTTCAAATGAGTGCCTCACCATCGACATCAACTTCTCGTATCATCTGCTGCAGTTCCTCGTTTGTCGGAGACTGTCCGAGTGATTTCATAACAACTTCTAGCTCATCATTTGAAATTGTACCACTACCATCTTTGTCAAATAACTGAAACGCTTCTTTAAGTTCTGCAAGTTAAAAACAAACTGAATAAACAAATGCAATTCGGCACGTTGTAAGCAGTAAGGGATTATATGCTAGACACTTTTAAATTCGAATGAAGTTTTGCAAATTTAGCAGACGAGATCATATACCTTGAACTTGTTCATCGGAGAGTTCTTTGTCACCCTAAAACCGAAAAAAAAATCAGTTGCATCCATGGGTAATTTATATTGGACGTTTCTGACAATTATGGTAGAGTTTCAATTTGTATTTATGCAAAATCCGAGAGCGCGTAGATCGATTTGCCCGCTACAAACCGAAATTCTAGCTTCCTCAATGAGGCAACAAACAGCTTTTGCAACTGCCAAACTGAAAGGATAGAACAGACTTACCACTTACCATTTTGTGTTTATTCGACAGAATTATTCTCAATCGAGTATGCAAACAGGATAACGAGCTCTCTGTATGTGCAGTTTTACTTTACCGTCTTCTAGTCACCCATCGTTTTGATCAGTCCATCTTCTGCATAAATTTAAAATGTTTTGGTGTGCATTGACGTAAAAAGTCTTTGTCTATGCAAAAACAGCGGTAATCATTAACATTGCAAATTATTCTCAAAACACCTGTTTTCATGCCGAAAGCGTTTGACGATTGGTCGAAAAACATTCATCTTACACGAGTTAAACGTAACGAAATAATAGTGGTTTTAAAATATCTTAGATGTTTTATAAACATTGTGAATTTATTTATGTAATTTTGAAAGTGTTCATCAAAAGAAGGTTTGGAGTTAGCCTTTTCATTGGCGTAAAGCTACATTTAAAACTATAACAAGAGCTTTTTTTCAAATGTTGCTCTTTCTCTGACCTATGTTAGGTAAGACCTAAAATAATTATCAATGTTGGTGAAATGAGCTCGTTATCTATCTCTGTGAGTGTTTTTTAATTACGTCTTCAAGCGACAGAAACAAGAATGCTGATACGTGGGTGCAAACCTTTTGATTTGGTCACGTTTCTGGAATAAACCAAACTGGTCTGAAACCCATTGTAATTTGCGCTGTAAAACTCGGGATGTCTTTAAACAATTATAAATAGATTTCAAAAACACGATATATTCATTGAATTTGGCTAATTCTGTCCCTGTCTTGGTTTGAAATCTAAAAGTCCATTTAATGGCTGCTTCATCATTTAGTCACTGTAGTTTTATATCTGGGCAACAAAGGTAGATTTTATCGCCAGCTCATTCTCAAACAATTTCATTATATTTATGAAAGTGACATTCATTAATGGGGTAAGAGACTGCGGTTCGCAATCAGATGACAAGTTTCTTGATTATAAAAACTGATATGAAAACGGTTTCAGTCGGGATCGGAAAAAAAAATTCTAGGTCATTGTAAAATATATATTCAAAACTGTACAACATGTAGCAAAATGGAAATGATCTACTGTGAGTAATCAAAACCTTCAATGTAGGAGGAGGGGGTTTAACAACAGCTTTAGGGATCATTGCTCTCACAACCAACCTCTAATGTTTATCATCTTAAATAAAACAAAATAATGCCTTCAGCAGAAATAATCAATGTCCGTTTGTGTTACTGATAAAGTATACTTTATTTACATTCCAAATACATATATATTTTTTCATTCTCTTATTTGGTTTAACAGATTTGTGATCATTGTTTTCTTTGCGCATGTGAGATTTCCAATTTTCACATAAACATGTAACAATACCAAAATGAGGGCGTTTGTCTTTTCCTCTTTCTAACAAACACTCTAAACATCACCATATTTGGAAGTTTCAGTCTATAACCTGAAATATTTTAAGAACAAAAGAAAGCACTATTTAACAGATATATTTTTTCTTTATTGATAATTTAAGGGCATAATATTTCAAGGGACAAAAGCAAAACACAGGATTTGAAATGGGTACAGGAATAAAGTAAATTTTGTACAAACCGATTTGTTTTTATTTTTTGGTGAAATAAGTTTCAAAATGTTCTTAATTTGCTCCAGTCGTTTTTAAAAGAATTTTAATTGAATAGTAAAGAAAAAATTAAAAAAAAAACACTTTAATAAAAGGCCTCACACTATACAACAGGTGAACTACTTTGGAAACCTAACGAAAAAAACATCGTAAGTCCTTTTGTGTTGTGTAAGCGCTTTTTTATATACAAAGACCTTAATATTTTGGCGATTTCAGTCTCGAGTTGTTTTAATTTGTTCTTATTTCATGATCGATTTGAAATGACGAGGAATCAAAACAAAGAAGGCAAAGTATTGAAAGCCGATGTTGATCATTCTCATTTTTAGCGATCTTCTGTACATTTGTCATTTTCTGACAGTTTTGTGACAAATGTACCTTTTGTACTCTCTCGATTCATCTCTCGTATAAACGCGAAACGCGCGTTGCTTCTGCTTGTGTTTTTACAGCATTATACGAACATAAATCATAACAACCCCGTAAAATTTCGACTAGCGAAACATTTTCACTTTTTTAAACCTTGACCAAACCTAATTCTTAAATCATTAATTTTCGGAAAATCTGAGCCTGGTTGTACTGAATAAAATTGTTTTTATAAAAAAAAACAAGAGTGTACCTTTATTACCAACTTAAACCGCAAGTTTCAGTTAATTTGCCAAGACATTGTTTATGTTTTAAAATATTCTCAGTACGAGCTTGTTTTTAAACTTTGACCAATTTGAGCTTCGTCGCTCTTATTATTAGGTTTCCTTATACAAAACTGAAAAATGCGTAAAAATATAAAAATCGGCAAGAAAATGTATTATATATTGGAAATACGTATTTATAGAAGGTTTTTGAAAGCCAGAGGGTAGAGTTAGTTAATCCTTCTGTTTTTTGCAGGATTCACTTCCCATCCACCAACTGAAGTGGGTGCCTTCGGCTAAATATGTTTCTTAAAAAATCCTTTTTGCTCTTAATTTTAGAAGTCTTTGACACTTTTTAAAGCAACAGGAATTTCTCGATTACCTAACAATTCAAAAACAAAAAGCTCGAAACATAATAAAAAGTTATTTCGGTTAAAGTTTTTTTCTGAACTTTTTGAGACATAAAACTAAGCATAAGCCATTGATTATTTTTAAAATACATATATACTAACAAAAGACAATCACAGACATTTACATAGTAAACAAAAATATATTCTCGAGAATATTGAAATTTCATTGGCTAATGTAATCTCCCATTATAAAGTGGACTAAAGATTTTTTCATCCACGAAATTATCTTTAAGATTCTTTTACTGTATGGTCATTGATGAAATACTTACGTATCTCCTGTTAAAAAACATCTTATTTCCACAAGTGAAATGAAGCATACCCATATATGGCAATTTTATCTTCGCTACATAACTAATTGCTTCATTACAATTATTTTCATCGATAATTAGATATTATGCACAAAAATAGAACAGAAAAGAAAACACACGGACGCTTGAAGATACCAATTTCAATCTTTTTTTCCCCAAAATCTCTTTCGTGCACTAAGCTCATTCGTAAACAATTTTTCAACTCTCGAAGAAAATGTAATACCATGTATTTGTAACACAGAATGTCGCCTCTCTTATAAATACTTTATTTAACGTCTTTATGCGTTTGGAGTGGTTGTTTAATCTCCCGAGCCAGTCGCTTATGATTTAAGAAGTCGACAGCACAGACTTTCCCAAAGAGGCTTATCTTATCGATTAAAAACAGACATTGCTCTATTCTAGAACTAAATTAAAAGTCGATCACGTAGGATCAAGATCACGCAGGATCAAGATCACGCAGGATCAAGATCACGCAGGATCAAGATCACGC